>RPOG01000744.1:0-17051 GCA_008086565.1 Thalassoma bifasciatum | reverse complement strand
CCCCCCCCATCATAATTTGCAGATGTGGGTAAAGTACAACTTTTTTTTTTTAATATTCTGTGGATTCTCCTTAAACTCCTCTCACCAGTAAGAAATACTTTTCCAAAAACAGCATACCTTTTTTTTTTTTTTTGTGTCTTAATAAGTTTGTGCTGTAAAGCAGAGGAGTCTTAACCTTTGGGCCATATTTGATACTTGAAAATGACTAAAGGCCAGCAGCTCTTTTTGACATTTTTATCAACGGTGAAAGTGACAAAAATGCTCTGTTTGAAAGCTTTCTTTTTTATTGAACACTGAAAAAAAAAATCAGTCTTTAAGTTTATTCTAAAATGCTGGTGCCAATGTATATTTAATGTTCTTTGTCAATGTATATAAATCATTACCATGTTTTAATATGTTTATATTATCCATTGTATTTTTATTTGATTATTTATTTTCTTTCAATTTCTTTCAGTCTGGTCAGCATGTTATGGGGCTCACAAAATAATGTATGTGTTGATAATATATGACTTTGGCAATAATGCAAAAAGGCTAACCCTATGTGCAGTCCAGATTTTGGTTTAACGTTACCAGATGCACAGTGGTTTTCTTCAGGCAGCAGACAGAAATCGTAAAAATACACAATTAGATTGTGATTCATTTAGATGACATAATTTATACATTCAAAGATGAAAGCTGGGGGCTGCATGGGCCTGCTGTAAAATGTTGTTGCTGGAAACAGAAATCCTTACTTTGTTCAAATAAAATGAAAGTTGTGACAGTCTGATGTTAAAAATGCCCCTGTCCTTGGCCTTTAGAAACCCTATAACAAAGCTTGTAAATGCCCGGGGGTTTAAGCTCCAACAGCATATTCAAACAAAAAAGGGTAACCCTCCAGCAAACGTCTGATGTCATCTAATTAATCCACAAGATTTTGCTTCCTCTCTCTGAGCTGATAGTTGATGAATTTGGACCCTTTCAGAGGCTGAACCGGCGTTTCATTCAGGGCACCCCTGAATGCTTCACATCCCCGGGCCTGATGTTTTGCTTCTAACCACAGCATGAGCTTTCCCATGTCACACACTGCTGACATGCTCTGACACCGAGCACTCTCTACAGAGATGGTTATAAAAAGAGAGGTTCTCCGTGTGTAAACAGAGCAGGGACACAGCTCTGCTACATGGGCTCAACTGGAAATGCCTGTCTAGTCTTGCTCCTGCATAAACGCACACACACATGCTCACACTCACACAGGGGAACAGGTAGTAATTGTGCCTGGAGTTGTCGTGGTTACTGTGGTTTCCATGTCTTAAAAGCAGAAGAAAGAGGGGGAGGGGAGTGGGAGGAGCCCAGTCCCGAGAGGCTGACATGCATTTGACGACACTTAGACTCTCTGACCTGGCAGAGTGGCTGCAGCACGGGCGGCTGGATGTGTTTGACTGAGTGTGTGTCACACACACACACACACACACACACACACACACACTCTCACCCCCATCAGTCTTACTCTACGTTTGCCCCCTTCTCTCTTCTTCTACTTCTTCTTCTCCTTCTTCTCCCCACCCTATTCTCTTTTCCCTGACCTTCTCCCTCTCTGTTTCTTCAGAGTGCACCAAACGACAGCCTGCTAGTGAGTGCGACGTGAACCAGGCACACCCACCCACCCACACAAACACACACACACACACACACACACACACACACACTTAGAGTGAGGGGCAATTGCTGCTCTGTGAACAGAAAAAGGGAGAGTAGGAGAAGGAGAGGTCTCCCTGCTTCTCTGTCTCTCCCCATCTCTCTCCTTACTACTCTCCTTCTCTCCTTTCAATTTTCGTGAAGTCAGTAGAAAGGAGAGAGATGGGGGACAAGGAGGGGGAGGGAGGGAAGGGGAGGGAGACACACTGGAAGACGACACTTCTCACACAAGTACGGGGAAAAGGACACGCTGAAAACAAGCAAACATCCTAAAAGCAGGACAAACCTGCACGTTGCTTCCGAACGCTTTCCTGATATCAGACGTCAGAAAAGAGTCATCACATGCAAATTCACTCTTGTTGACTTCAGCCTCAGTAACCCTCGACATGTCTTTCTGATGCAAAGTTTTTGGACAACAGATGTTGTGTTTTTGTAGAATATTTTGGGGGAGAAAAGTTCAGCCTAAAGTGAAATCAGTGTTATTTTGTTGGTTATTTTATAAAGTATTTCACTGATATCCTGGCCTTAATTCAGGGATCTTTGAAAAACTTGTCCTTGTCTTCACGTTTGACCAGACAAATACTCTGTAAGTCATCAGCAATTTCCGTTTGAATATGTTTGTAATGCAGACATTCATAACGCACCAAAAATCAGAAAAGGGACCCCAGAAAAACAATAGAAGCATTGATCTGAGTTCAAAATAAAAATCCCTGAATACATAAACTGTAAACACAGAAGGTATTCAGGATTGAAGCTTCAATAGAGCCAGAGTTTGATTTGAACTCTTATTCAGGTGAAATAAGCTTTGTTTTCTGTTTCATTGAATATTAAGGGGAGAAGGTCTGTTAGGCCAGCGAAAGAAAAAATAAATAAATCTAACACCCATAAGTTTGTATCTAAGAAAGACAAGATATCACATTTGTTTTTGTTAGAAGAGTCAAGACACTCATATATGGTGTCATCTTTCTGTTGGGTGTTGTGTGCACAGGTGGTGCAGATGTTCCAGCTTTTTGTCTTTGTCTGACCATTGGTCACAGTACAGTACACTGTAATTAAAAAAAAAAAGTTGAGGGACTGTCTGCTACGGATGCATTCAAAAACACAAATTTAATGTAAAATATCCTAGTTCAAATCAAGTGCAAATACATTATATTTAAACTAATTTTCATGACGAGTTCTGCAGAAGAGCACCTTATATAATATTTATTTTACAGACTTGAACTTGATTATTACTGTTAGAATGACCCTTAACCGGCCGAAGGATTGCAGTATCCACACATGACACAGACCAGTTTTTCGCATGTGCATCAAAAGGGTGATTTATCGACAGACATATAAACTCACAGCAGCACAGGAACCAGGCAGGGCCCTGACCAGCATCCCAGTAAGATGGTTTCTGGCGCCTTAAATACTAGGAGGCTAATTGCCTTCCCTGGGCTGATTCACCTGCAGGTGTTTTTCCCCAAGATCCTACTCCCCTCTAAATTTACTGACACCCTGTTTGCCCCATTTCTCCTAAGTATGTTTATTATATACAGTAAACCCCTTCACAAATGCATGTAATAATTATCCCGTACCATTAGTTACATTAATTACAAACTGGACTCAAACTCAACTCCCCCTCCAATAATTTCGGAGTTGGTTTGACCCGGATGGTTTATCAGGGCATTCGTTCCCTGCCGGATTCTTTTAACCGGAACACCCTGGAGCAGACAAGATAATTCAGGTGACTGATCACAAAACCCTTTTTAAAACAACACTTCTGCACTTGCACACACTTTCTGACCATCATGCACACACATTCTTGCTATCATGCACACCCAATACTGCACATTACATTTTTAAACAATCACAAACACCGTAACACGGAGCTCTCTCACCCTCCTCTCTCTTACAGGTAGAGCGATGTTCCGAAGCCCCTCCCTGCTGGACTCACGTCAATTATTGGTTAACTTACGGATTAAATATTCAATAAATACTGGAGTTAAATATGAAATGTGCAAATATGCAATGTGCAAAGTTGATAAATAAAGTGCAAGTGCTATAAAAGTGCGAAGTGCTATTCCTTTTTTTACCCCTGTTACATTTAAAGTGCACTAATGCTGTGCAATATTTACAAGGCCAAAAGCCATCAGTCTGTCGTAACGAGGCTCTTCGTTACAATTACCATTAGACACATTCAAAACACCTTAAATACTATACTTAAAAAAGTTGAATTATTGAGAGCAATATGGCTGTCAAAGCAAAACAAAAAAAATGCAACAGTTGTGACAAATATCCCAATTAAATGGAAGATACACTAAAGAAATTCAGACCGAATACTTCCAAAGTTTTTCACTGTTTCAGTCACACCGGGATGGGAAACTTCATAAAATGTAGTATTCATGGACAGTTTTGAATCTAAATATACATGTATTATATCCATATGGATCCAAATGAATTATTGATGAGGTACTCATGTCCACTGTGTTCCCTCCTCACTCATGGTAACAATAACTGTTAGGTTACAAATAAAAAAGGCATTCTGGGTACAACTTGGAAGCTATAGCTTTGCAAAACATCTGGGAGGGGCTAAGGTGTAAAGAAAATTAGGAAACAAAGCGATGAAGGACAAAGTGACCACTGACACCCAAAAAGAAAGTGTTTCCAGGAGGACAGCGGTGTGTTCTGTTTGGAAATTTTATGGTTTCAAGCAATCCTGCTTAAATCGAGGGGCAGTTTGTTTTAAAACAGAACAATTTTTGCAAGCATAAGTGAGGAGGAAACAGGTGCAGCTGCACAATGCAACGTGAATTGAAAGGAGAATATTATTCTTATAAAAAGGTTGTACAGAAAAATCTGTGCTGGTATTCTGGTTCATTGTTCCTTATTTGTAAGGAGCTGGACCTGTTTGTTGTTCAGGTGCAGTTGGGGAACAATCTGACTTCAACTCATTTCTCCTTCCAAGCATGTGCTCTCACCTTCTTGTTCCCAAAATGCAAGTAATTACTGTTTTCTCTCCTTGAAGCAATTATACAGTAAAATGATGTTTTTGAGCGTCGTTATACAGGGTTGTCCTGTATTTAAACACAACAGGATTTTTACTGTTGAAATTTCCTCATAAATGTACAATTATTTGTTAGAGTGTGGACCTGATATGATTTTCCTTCAATTTACTGTTAAAAAAAATATCAGCATGTTAGTATGGACATAAACCTTTTTATGATAAGCTACATATTAAATGACAGAAAACCATTGTCATTTTACATACAACAAACAGCTCATCTCTTGTTCATATAGTTGGTCTGTTTGACTTGTTTTATTTCAGATTAAAAAGGGGGGACACTCAGGGGTTTCATCAAAATGTGTAATAAGTAGTTTCACGTCTTTCTGAAATAAATAAATAAAAAAAGGTGATAAGACAGAAGACTAGAAGTGACTGTTCTATACTAAAGCATCTGTGTTCAGTTTTAAAACTCAGCCATGTGCGCCTGCTGGAGACCGTCCTGCCTGTTTCTGAGATGGTCAGTGTCAGCGTCTGAGGTGCAGTAACTGAAGGGCTCTGAATCTGGAGGGAAAACATGGAAACCATGTCTTTGTTGAGCAGTTGTTGAGGAAATGTGAAAGTTGAGTCCATCTCAAACAAAGCTCCTCTCTGATTCAGTTCACTTTCATTAAACAGACGTCTTTTTTAACTTCAAATCGCTTTAAAATGAATACCTCTTGGCTGCTGTGAACAGACACTGTTGGTGGCTTCACTTTGCAAAAACATCATGACACAGTCAGTTTCATAAATTGTGCTAAGCTCATGTTAATTGACTATTTCCTCTCCCCAGAGGCCACATTAGGGCCATTTTTAATTTTTAATGCATTTGCAGAAAAGAAGTTCACAACAAACCTAGCACACTAAAGTGCAGGCAGGAGAATGTTGGAGAAAAATGAGCACGTAATGACTGAATAGCATCCCCCAAATGTTCCCTGTAATATTAAAACTAACTCTCTATGTTTTAAGGCTTTTTTTGGGGGGGAATAATTTCATTTAATATTATTTCATGCACTTCTTCATCATGATGTTTTTAAGTGAATCATTTTTTAAGACTGACACAATTCATTTTAGTGCTATCAATAACACAATGTACAGTAAAAGTTGGGGTCCAGATAAAAATGGACTTTGGGCCCAGATTGGCCCCAGGCCTAACTTTGGACATGCCTGCACTGAAGTGTTAGATTCAGATGCAAACAGGTGTAAATGAATCATTGTGGTGCCAGCATGAGCCACAGTTTATTAGTTATTAATCCATGTGTAGTGTTCTCAGAGGCTTTCAGTGGGATGACAGCATCGGTGATGGCCAAACCTTCTCTCTGTTTTTCACAAACAAGCTTAAACACTTTCTCATCCGTACGTATTTGAAGTGCATGTAAAGGTTTCTCTGACTGTGACTTCAAACTTCAGTTGAGTGAAAACTGTCTGATGTCTCTGAGAACCATTAACCTGAAATCAGCATCTTAACTTCACCTCAGTTGATGAATGAGTCGATAATCTTCTTTTTGTCATTTCTTAAGCCACTGATCAGTGTAACTTGCCATCTTTCATCCCATGTTTTTGGAGTTATAAGTGAAAGATGGACTCAGTAATTGCTTTTAGAAACGAATAATGAAATTTGAAAGGGAATGTATTATTTTAAAGTATGATACAACTAAATATACTGGTCTCATATTCAGACTGTGGAGACTTGATTACAAACAATGCTTTGCTTTTTCTTTGCAGTTGTTTCAACACCAATTTTATAATTTTTAAAAAGTGATTTAGAATCATGAAAGCATTGTAAGTTTCCTTGCACAGAAAATTTGTTTGAGGACTTTTCTTTTAATCATTATTGTGCTGGCTGATATTTCTTCACAGAAAGAAGCTGATATATCATCAAGAGTAAATCAATGGGGTTATGTTACCTACAGTAACAATAATACTAATGGTATTATTATTATTATTATTATTATTATTATTATTATTATTATTATTATTATTATTATTATTATTATTATAACAATAATGCATGTCCTGAACAAATATACCTGACACAAATATCTTGACTCATAACTTAAAACTAAAATATTATCCATGTTTATTTTGCCCTTTTTACATTTGTTTCATAAAGAAAATTCAGTTTATTTAATTATTTACTGTCTCAAAATGTCTCTTCTATATTGCCTTCCATCATCTTTTGACCTAAATAAAAGCAAATGAACATGTAAAATAGGATACAACTCAAGGAGATTAAAATGATCCGGGCTGGTTTGTAAATTTTTAACAAAGGTTTATGTAATAAAGTTAGTTATACTTCACTTTTATTTTTTCCCCAAATCAGGTTTTTGTTTATTTTCTCATGAGCTGTTATCTTTGTTCCATACTCAAACAATAAACCTGTACATAGATGAAAGGTTTGTGAGAGAAGATATTTTGTTTTCTAGTGTTTTGAATCGTGTTTTGGAGATATTAGGATGATCCATTTTTGTGGAAACTGAAACATCTAACAAAGGTTAGGAAAGTGTAGATTGATGGATTAAAAAGGATCATGACACCAAGAGAGGAGATTTCTATTTTTTCTATTTCAAACTAAACTTTTTGACTTTCGATTTGCTGAAAACATGAATCAGTGACTCAGTTACCACACATTTTTAGCGATTCTCTGAAACATTTCCATTATATTCATGAATTTTATATGTTGAATCAGATGCAGATTTTTTTTTTTTTTTTTTGACTGATATCCCATCATTCTTCCCACCTTAAGCTGATATCCCTCTGCTCTTTGTGGTTGTTCCTTAAATGTGATCTAGCTGGAAGCATAGAATTCACTGGGTGTGATCATTTCTGCTTTGAAAATAGTTTCCTCTCCTTGATTATGCTGTCAGGATGAATGCTGAACAAAGCTTGAGCCTCGACTCCAGAGAAGCTTGTACAGAAAAAATGTGTCATTAGATAAACAGAATCTGGTGTGGATCAACATTTATCTACCAACCATTTCATCTTTAACACCTTCTGTACACATCTTCCCCCATGTGGACTCTTTTAAACAGTGCATTTTAAAGAGTTACCAAATCCCTGTCTGTTATGTAACTGATACATGGATTAGACTCCACATGTTCCTCCCAGTTGCTAAGAGGTTCTTTGCCAAACTAGAAAAGCAATTTCTGAAGAAATTGCGCTGTGAATGCAGAAGCTGAAGCAGCTTGCGCTGAATGTGGCCAAAATTTAGAGCTGAACTCCTACAGGATCCTGAATATGCTGAATGACTGAAAGCTCTTCTGAAAATAATTGAATGGATCTTGAAAAGCTTGTACTGAATTGCTGACTGAAAAAAGGCGAAGAAGCCTGTCATGGACTCTTTAGCTGAAAGGAAATTAAAGAATGGATGAAAGAATAAATTTATTTACTATTTAGAATGAGTGAATGACTAAATTTATCTGAAAACAGTGGAATGGATCTTGAAAAGCTTGTGATGAAATGCTGAATGAGTCCAGCATGAACTCATGGATGAAAAGAATGAAATGAAGGAATTTTTGAAAAGGATGAACTTCAGGGAATGAATGAATGAAAATTTGAGTCCCACCTTCAAAAATGCCTATCCTCTTTTAGCTGTTTATTCACATTTTATTTTTTTGCCCCATCGTCTCTTTATCTTTCTCCTCCATATTTCTTCTTACCTCTGCTCCTCCTCCTGGTCTCAGTCTATGCTGATACGGTGTTCTCCTGCCTTGGTTGTTGTCTCCTGCAGCTGAGTTTTTTTTCCTGTATTTCTTTTTACAAAACCACAACATGGGAAACCAGTTCAAAATAACAACCTGACTAGATAATAACCGAGAGTTAAATAAATAAAAAAGATCCTACAGACAGCAATTCGAGAAACATCTGGTTGTAAAAATTACAACGATATTAACACATTCATCTACACTGTCATCAACTACTTGTTGAAAATTATCAACTGGTTTTTAAAAAATTAAGCAGCAGAATAGTTTAAAGATTGCAGATGAAATGTTACTGAGCTGTGGGTTTAAAATTGAGTAACATCCCCAAGTGAATAAAGATGTAGAACTGTTGGTCATGTAGCATCTCTGGGTTGGATCCTTCAATATAAGATCAGATCGAGTTTGGCAGTAAGTCTCAGTTTGGTTTCCTTAACAAATCACAGGCACAACATCTTGTGTAATATCTAATACAAGAAGAGAAAACCTGAACTGATAGATGAAAACATTTATTGAGGCAGAAAAATGTATCAAAAAACCCAAACTCTGCTTCATACACACACTGCACATTGAAAGCTTTCAGAAGACTTATTAAGCTTTCAATTCCATCACCAATAATCTAAGTGAGACCATTTTTAAATCAATAAGTTTTAAAAAAGCTTACTGATAAATACAAAAAGTTATTTTTGTTGCGCATTTGTTCAAAGAAATGTCTCAAAAGTGAGAGACCAAAGAGTCTTTAGCTGGATATAAAAAAACAAACACATCATCCAGTCTCATTGGGTGTACCAGGCACCATCAGCCTTAGACCCTCTGAGCATGTCAGGAAAAACTCCCAAAACCCTTTCTTGAGGGAAAAAGGAAGAAACCTTTAGATGGGTCAAGTCTCAGAGGGATCCCCCACCAGGACGGCTGAGCATGCAGACGTCAGCTGGTGCACACTGTCTCTGGATCCTTTGGGACCTGTCACACATAGAAGAGAAAGATGAGCTGTAACATCAGTCATGTTGATGACAAACATTTAAATCTTTGTTCCGGTGAAATCCATTGTTAGTTGGGTAAAGGTGTAACAGAAATGAATGGACTGATTAATAGATGTTCATGGTCACGTACCAGGTAAAGGATCCAGAGGCCTCTGAAGTTGAGTTTCTCAGTGTAGCATGGCTGTGATGAAAGTCTTTGGTGAAGTTTAACTGAGGCCCTCGTCTTCTTTGTGGCTCATGAGACACTGCTGCATCAAGATCAAAATATTTATGAATGTTAGAATTAACAATGAGCTTCAAATTTTTTGTGTTGGGGGACAAGAAAACAATGGTTTCTAATTTAAGTGTTCAAATGCAACTGAGAAATTTTTGAAATACATGAACCATTATACTTACAACAGCCATGGCTCTGTGGATAGGCTCCAGCCACCCGCGACCCTGAAAAGCAGGATAGACGGTTAAGAAAATGGATGGATGTTCAAGATGACTTGTGATGGCANATTTTTGGTTGACTAGTTTGGGAAAAAGAACACTAATCAGAGCTGGTCAGACTTAACCGTAGCACTAAAAAGGCAAAAGAAAAGACTTACATACCAGACCCAAGACCAAACACATTGCGATCAAGCATCTGTGTCATGGTGTTTAATTAACAATTTAGTTGGCTTTTTAATTTGACAGAGCCCAGATAGTTTAAGCTTTGCTTCTATGGTTAGTTCTGAAATATTTTTTACAGCAACCTAAAAAGAAATGCAGGAGTATTGTTTATGTAGTTTTAATTTTTTCTTTCTTTCTTTTCTTTTTCTGGTTGCAGTCATCCCTCCATCCCTCCCTCCCTTCCCAGTCATTTTATGGCTGGAGCAGCCGGGCCAAGATGGTAAAACCTGGCTGCAAGGGATGACCTAGCTGCACCATAACTTAGGATCAAGTCTACTAAATTTGGTTTTCATTGGGGTTTTTTTCTTTGTTTTTTTGTACGAAGAAAAAGCTCTGCAATATTCAAAGACTAAAGTGTTAAAGTTTTAGAATTATGCACTTCAAAATTGCTATTTTTACTCCAGTAATTTACGACTGTAACATTTCAATAAAGTTTAGACTTGGTTTTAAAATGGTTAGTTTTGACAATAATGTGTGCAACATCTAAGAGGTTAATATGCAGTAGACTGGATTGTGATAACTGTGATAAGTTTGAATAACGCCTGAATGGAGACAGCTCTGCGGTCGAGAGATGAACACCAGATCTAACAGTGTGTTCTTGTCCGTAGTTGCTGTGGCGATCAGTTGCTCATATCCTTTAGATTGAAAGAGTTCAAGAATTGGCTTGTGTGACTGGGACAACAGATTTTCATTGAAATCTCCACAAACTAAGATTGGGTGATGGTCCATGATTTCTAGCGCGTCAAGTAAACTCTGCAGCTTTGACAAGAACGAGAGCACAGAATAACTGGGAGGTTTGTAAACCGCTGCTATGGTTGCAGAAATTGGAGCTTCAAGCTTGATAACGGTAAACTCGATATCAGTTGCACCTTGAATGAACTGACGTTCTACAGCACGGATATGATTTTTTACATAGATAGCTACTCCTCCGCCATTTTTGTTTGCCATGTCAGGATAATTTGTGTAGCACACGTTTCTATTGCGCTTGAACATATTGTAGCCGTCTAAGTGGAGAGTTTCAGAAATGAAGGAGCCTCTTAAGTGAGTTTCTGTTAAGCATAAAATGTCTGCAAGACGCAATTCATGATGACTTTTGATGTCATTAATGTGAGCGGCAAGTCCTTCTGTGTTATGGTGAACGACAGTGAGTGTACCTGCTCTGTCTAACCTCTGTGTAACATGAAGCAATGGCATTACATGTTCTAGAGAAGCTTCTGTCATGGCAGCAAGAGCGACATTAATTTCAGGGTTAGCGTATATTTTTTTCTCATCTACATCAAGAATGTGTAAACCACTGAGGGAAGTCACTCGACTCAGAGCTACATAGGCCATGCCAGGTTCAAAGACGTGTTTAAGTGATACGACAGCTGAGGAAGTCGACATCCCTTGAACTTTATGAATTGTACATGCAAATGCAAGTTTAATGGGAAACTGTCTACGAACCACACCGTTCTGTTTAAGTTTCTCCTCCTCTCTGTTAATGTAAACTACGTTATCTGTGTTTACTGCATTTCCATTATCGAGTTTTAGTCCGAGTTTGTCAACATGTGATGCACCAGTTTTAGTAACAATTTCTGCAACTCGAGCAAAAGTCCCGTTGCAAAGGCCAGAAAGGACATTAATGTTTCTGGTTATCATGACACGTGCCCCTATGGCCACTTGGATCGAGTCAGGCAGCTCTTTTTTGGTCCCTTGATATGGTACCGCTCTAATCTCCATTCTTCCTGTTTGAGGATCTTTTTTATAATCATCTGCTTTTATTGTTACGATCTCTGTGTGAAACAGTTGTAACGATTTAGCGTTATGTTCGTCGACCTCTTTATTGGTTGCATAAATGTGCAGTATGTCTTTTGGACACTGAGCCTGATCAGTAATGGCNATTTGTGTAGCACACGTTTCTATTGCGCTTGAACATATTGTAGCCGTCTAAGTGGAGAGTTTCAGAAATGAAGGAGCCTCTTAAGTGAGTTTCTGTTAAGCATAAAATGTCTGCAAGACGCAATTCATGATGACTTTTGATGTCATTAATGTGAGCGGGAAGTCCTTCTGTGTTATGGTGAACGACAGTGAGTGTACCTGCTCTGTCTAACCTCTGTGTAACATGAAGCAATGGCATTACATGTTCTAGAGAAGCTTCTGTCATGGCAGCAAGAGCGACATTAATTTCAGGGTTAGCGTATATTTTTTTCTCATCTACATCAAGAATGTGTAATCCACTGAGGGAAGTCACTCGACTCAGAGCTACATAGGCCATGCCAGGTTCAAAGACGTGTTTAAGTGATACGACAGCTGAGGAAGTCGACATACCTTGAACTTTATGAATTGTACATGCAAATGCAAGTTTAATGGGAAACTGTCTACGAACCACACCGTTCTGTTTCAGTTTCTCCTCCTCTCTGTCAATGTAAACTACGTTATCTGTGTTTACTGCATTTCCATTGTCCAATTTTAGACCAAGTTTATCAACATGTGATGCACCAGTTTTTGTAATGATTTCTGCGACACGAGCAAAAGTCCCGTTGCAAAGGCCAGAAAGGACATTAATGTTTCTGGTTATCATGACGCGTGCCCCTATGGCCACTTGGATCGAGTCAGGTAGCTCTTTTTTGGTTCCTTGATATGGTACCGCTCTAATCTCCATTCTTCCTGTTTGAGGATCTTTTTTATAATCATCTGCTTTTATTGTTACGATCTCTGTGTGAAACAGTTGTAACGATTTAGCGTTATGTTCATCGACCTCTTTATTAGTTGCATAAATGTGCAGTATGTCTTTTGGACACTGAGCCTGATCAGTAATGGCTTGCGAAAGCAACAACTTGTCTTCCTGTGACAACGGTTCTGACTTTTCTTTGACACGGATCCTGTTCAGCATTTCAGCAAAAGGGACGTCATCTTTCTGCCGCATGATTTCGGTTAATGTGAACATCTGAAAACTATCTCTCCAGAGGTCAATCTGAGTTGGATCATAAACACAAAGAGGTTTAGACTGTCTAACTGGAGGTAACTGGTAAAAATCTCCAACAGCTAGAACTGACATTCCTCCAAAAGGTTTCTGAGTTCCTTTGATTTGTTTAAGTCTCTCATCGACATAAGCAAAGAGAGGTTTGGAGACCATGGACACCTCATCGATAATTAGAATTTCAGCATTGGACAGCTCTGCTCTCACTTCATCTAGTTTGTTACCGAGGCCTTGAAACGGAGGTTTAAGACTTCTTGGCAGTTTGAGGAGACAGTGCAATGTTGTGCCTGAAATGTTAAATGCAGCAGTGCCGGTAAATGCAGATAACAGGACTGTAGGTTTAGAAATGTCTGCTTCTTCTGCAGTTCGGGGTAATCTGTTTAAGATNCTGCATTATAAAGTGCATCGTTCTCAAAACTATCTATCTCCATCAGATCTCCCTCATCATAATCACCATCATCCATTTTCTCTTCCTCATCTGAGTCATTGTCACTTTCATCGGGAAGTGTTGGATCACACAACTCTGCTTCGTCTCTAATCGTTATGTCTGCATACTGAGGATGTATCTCTTTTAGTTTAGTGAGAGCTCTCACAAGTTTAGGCCAGGTTACAGTCTGGAACATCTGATGACCTTTGTAACACAATCGTCTCTTCAGCTTCACTCTCATGACTTGAGATTCACTTCTGAGTCTGGGTAAAGCATTGACAGTACCTTGGACTTCAGATGGGACACAAACTACATTACCACGAATGGCCCTTTGTTGACCTTTGGGAAGAGGGATTATTTTAGCAAATGTTATACATTTTGAAATGAGATGTCTCTCCAGTATATTTAAATCACAGAGTTCAGGAGGAATATCTGACAGCTCTAGATTATTAGCCATGGCAAGAGAAGGCATGCTACCATTTATAAGGTGATCATGACACGTGTAACAGATCCACTCTCTCTTTCGTTCATCTGGAACAATACACTGTTGTGAACTTTGACATTCACGGTCACACACATGAACATATCTTCCTGTGAGACAAGTTCGAACAACTCGAGGCTCTTTCACATATTTTGACCTATCACAGGGTCTCACTTGGTTTGGAAACAAAGCTCTAACTGTTTGACATGTGCGTATCCAACCAGGCAACGAATAAACACTAGACTTTTGAAATTATCGAACTCTGATCAGGCTGTCATTCTTGGGGTTGGTATGTTTGGTCATACGTCTGTATTTTTGTCTTATTTTCATGGCACACAGCACATTGTTAGTCTTTTTTAATCGGAGGTTTCTCATGAGCTGTTTCATGGCATCTTTATGTTTCCTAGATTTAAGTCCCAGCAAACGTATTGCAAACTGTTGCATATTGAAAAACAAGACAGACTTTACCCGTAACTTCACTATCTCCAACTAGTACATCCTGAAGAAGAAAACGAATTTTAGTGACAGAACTAACATTGCCAGCATAGCATAGGACTTCTTCTTCTGCTTAAAATCACTGTCTTGATTGTAACGGTCGTTAGCATAGGACTTCTTCTTCTGCTTAAAGTCACTGTCTTGATTGTAACGGTCGTTAACATTGGACTTCTTCTTTTGCTTAAAATCACTGTCTTGATTGTAACGGTCGTTAGCATAGGACTTCTTCTTCTGCTTAAAATCACTGTCTTGATTGTAAAGGTCATTAACATAGGACCTTTGCTTTTGCTTAAAATCACTGTCTTGATTGTAACGGTGGATAACATAGGACCTTTTCTTCTGATTATAATCACTGTCTTGAGTGTAACGATTGTAGGCATAGGATCTTTGTCTTTCTCTACACTCAGCACTTTGTCTGTAATGCTTGTCAGCATATTGCTTTTTATGTTCTGAAAAACATTGGTCCTGTGCATACTTTTCTCTTTCTTTCATGCTTTTTTTAATTTTCTTAACTTCAGATCTTATGATGCTTGCAGTAATTAAAGATTCTTTCTTTTCAAAGGATATAAGATGTCTTTTGAGCTTTTTCTTTTGTTTCATGGATTTTTTTGAGAATTTTTCTGCACAGTGGTTAATTTGTTGCGGCACCGCTGGGATTGTTTTAGGATTCTCTTCCTTTCTGGTAAAATCACCATCGGCTACATCAGAGTCTTCACGTGCCAAATCATTGAGAGTTGAGGGTTCACTCACAGTGTGAAAGTGTACGGGCATCAGCTCAAACTGTGTGAGTGGGCCGGTGCCCAACATGTGGAACAGTGTGACAATTTTTGTAATCAGGTCACTTAAGTGTGTGAAAATAAACATGACAGCAGTGCCACTACCACCTGGACCATGAGGTAAGCCATCATGACGTCTGGAGTGTGGATCAAAAAAGCCATACCTTCCTTGATGGTCTTGGAAAACAGCAATGCACACAGAACTCATTATCAGCAAGGCGTAGTTCACCTCTGATGACANAAACAATCACTTGAGTATCTTTCTTCATCAGTGTTTTGATCTGTAGGTATAAACAGGTGTGTCAGATCACAGGTCTCCATGGTAACCTGCTCGTTAGGCTGTTTGAAGCTGCAGCTGTTTGATTTAACTGACAGACAGTTGATGAGGAGCTGGATTTGAGCCAGGGACAAGGGTGTGAATCTCCTCTAGCTGCGCAAAATCCTTAAGGGCTAGCAGAAAACCAAAACCAACATTAGATTCCCAAGACCCAGACGTATCTATTGATGTAAATTTCATGTCTGTTGAGCCACAGGTTTTACCAGAAATGTGAGTTAAAAAAGTGTTACTTTTTCTTCATCTCTCGGAAAATCCCTTAAAAATTAACATTAGAGCAGATGGGGACAGATGATGACTTTCTGTGACAGTTAGCCGCCTGCAGGCTTTGTCCTTTGTCCTTTTGGTGTCAAGGGTCATTAATCAGAAGCAGACCAAGATTACCTACATTTTGAGCCCAAATTTGAGTATGTGGAGTGAAATTTGTGGCTCCTGGGCCTGTTTATCCAAAAAGTTTCCAGGTCATTTCTCTCCTGGTCCACACTCTAAAATTCAAATCCTCACTCTACAGTTTGAACATTCCACCACATACACACCAATGTTAAACTGCTGCAAGGGCTGATAAACTTCATGACCTTTGAAAGAGATTTGTGAAGAAACTATAAATGATAGAAAGAAGCTGAAATATACTGAAGAAAGCCAAACGATAGCTGAACATTTTGCAGGTAGAATGAAGTTTCTGGCTGAAAGTATGACTGAATGAGAATGGTCTGAATGAGGCTGAAGTAATTCTCTGAAATCTTCAGAATCTGAAGGTATCCCATGCTTTCCAGATGGAAGAAAAATTGTGAAAAAAGTGAAATATCTCTGAAAGTATAAGTGAAACCGGTCTGAAAAGTCATAGCGCACCAGTCCTGAACGAGCCGGTCGTTTTGAAGTTTGAACGGTGAAAATCGGTTGAAATTTGTGGGAGAAGAAGCGATCCAAAAAAGTGGGCGGAAGAGAGAATAAGAAGAAGAAAAAGAAGAATAAACTTTTTGAAAATAGAAGAACATAAGCTGTGAATGCCTTGCTGCATTCACAGCAAAAATAAATCAGATTATGCTTTCAAGATTTTGAAAAAAAGAAAAAGGATATTATTTTGGCGTCGAAACAAACTTTGATTTTCAACAGACCTAGGGAAAAAAGAGAAGAAAAAACAGGTATAATGTCTCACTCAAAGAATATTTGAAATGGTTGAGTTTCAGGAAGAAGTTTGTAAAATGATGCACTACTAACGAAACGCCTCGAAGTTTTCCTTGTCAAGTATATTTTTATTGACTGATTCATCAGTATGGCCCAACAGTCCACACACACACACACACACACACACACACACACACACTTGTCCTCCTCTTGGCAGCTTCTATCCACAACTATTAATATCAGTCTGTTCAACATGTTCCACTTTTATTTATTCCACTGTGTATTTTTGTTTTTCTCTGACTCTTTTAGTCCAGCGTCAATCACAGCACGTCTGTTTGCTTTCTTTCTGTTCTGTCTGCAATCCTGAACTGTGTGTATGCAAGAGTGTGTGCGTGTGTGTGTGTGTGTGTGTGTGTGTGTGTG
>RPOG01000743.1:196855-245511 GCA_008086565.1 Thalassoma bifasciatum | reverse complement strand
CCATGTGACTCATGCAGAGGATGCAGACACAGTGTGATCTTCAATGTCTGAACATTAAATGTCAAAGTGCCTTTTGCAGAAGGCTTCCATCTGCTCCAGAAGGACATGCATTATGTCCGTTTCATCTCCAGATGGATAGAGAGGACTTTGAATCTTCTTCATCGCGCAGAAAGGTTGGTACTAATGCCACAGCACTGCACACCTGATAACACCCAAGTAGGCTTTTTGAAAAGCTTTCAAATTCAAAGCTGGCGATCACCTTAACCAAACCCTGCACACTCAGCCCGGTGACATGCAGCAGTCCTGGACCAATCAGACGAGAGTTTCTGACTCATTTGATCATCACTGAAGGATGTACATCTCTTGAAGTCACTTTGGCTTCTACATGCATCATACAGTATCGAGCTTTAAGAACTCCTGAAATCTGCAACAGTGACACATCTAACAGGCTGTTGAGCACAGTTAGTCAATCGAAAGCAAGGGAAGCAGGGGAAGCTCATCATGGAAAAAGAAAACAACCAGTTTTGTAATTATCAAGGGATCTTTTAAATGCTTGATTCTGATGGGTTAGCATCTTAGAGCAGTTCTTTTCAAATGGGGGTACATGCACACCTAGGGGTACATGACAAATGTTAAAAAAAAAATTGCATCACAACAAATTTTAAAAATGCTGATTTAAAGCAACTTAATCAACAGAAAATGAGGAAGAAGAAGAAATGCACTTAAAAATGAAATGTGATTTACTTTTTACTTTGATACATTTTGATGCTTCTTGCATATTGAATGACTTACAAAGGGTGGGGTCGGTTGTAAATGGGAAGAGAGATCAGGAGAGGAAAGGAAACACTAAAAAATGTGATATAATTTGTGTAGCTGTATAAAATCTTGTTGCTTCTTGTTTGAAAGAAATAAACTCATGCACTCCTTAGGCCATCAAAGGTACTAACTGATTCAATCCTCAACTATTTCTGAAAAATATCCCCCTACAAAAGTATAGAACATAGTCATGTTTTATTTCGATGATATAATGACACTGTAAACATGCAAAGGCCTACATTTTCCCATATTATTTCCTGGAAATCATTCTCAGCTTTACAAGGGGGCACTTCGTTGAAATTGTTTTCAAAAGAGGGTACACAAGCTGGAAAAGTTTGAAAACCTCTGTCCTAGATCATAGGTCTATTAAATCTTCTTCACACCAGACCTTCTTACTGATCATCTAGGTGTGTCATATGCTTTATTCTGAAAAGTCAAATCAGTCCATTGATCCACAGGGAACCAGAAAGGAAAATCAGTTCAAAGAAGAATGATTGATTATCAAAAATCTCTGGTATACCAGGCCCAAAAATCAAAAATTAAAGCGATCTCACTGGATCTAGTGAAGAGTTAATGTCAGGAAGCAGCTCCTTCGTTTTTCTCTGCGTGCATGCAGCACGTGGCTGCTGTTTACCTCCGTTGTCATGACGACCGACATTGAGCCGCTGTATTTCTTTAATGAAATCTTTTGAAATCTTTTTTTTCCCCTTTAAAGACCATGGTAGCATATATGTTAGTACAAAATTATGTTTGTGTCATGTTATAGATGACACGCACGCACTTCTGCTCAGCACTTTAGCGCAGCTGTGTTATAAGATCCACGCTAACCAAACCGTGTAAAGCCGAGTAGAGCAGAGCCGAGTCGAGTCGAGTAGGGCTGGAATTGTATAGGCTGTATAGGCTAATTGTTGAGGCTGCAGCTCAAACTCTAACTCTACTTTATTATTTAACCATATAAATGCAGCAGGTTTGCATCAAAAACACCATGTCCATATCAATAATTGGTGTAAGAGTATCCATCTATGGGGGGTTTATACATGTGATGTGTAGGAGGATGCACAAGGTCTGGGTCCTGTTGGAGTTCCAGCTACTCTCAACAATGTCTCACTCTGTTTTTTTTCATTTACCTAATAATTCTCTTTTATATGAAGCTTCCATTCACATACTCCCATGACTGAGGTTGTTGGAGTGCACCAATGTGACCTTTGACTTGTCGTACCAAAACTAAAGGACAGCCACTTCCCACACCCTGAAACTTTCTCCTGTTTGCTCTTTTTCACTCTCCCTAGTTTCTTTAACAGAAAATGATACCCTGGCTCTTATAAAAATGGTTTTCTGTCCTTGCAGTATTGATATCTTTGTTAATCTTGGAGGTGTAAGTACTATAAATATACAGTTTAATGTGTTTGAACAATGAGCCGTTGGTATGACGTTCATTCAATGCCCTTATTTTCACTCTTCCCTCCTTTTATGTGCTGTTTGTCAAACAGGGAGCTGTGCTGATAGAAGTTTTATTGCTCCTTTTTATTCTCCATTCCTCTTACCTTCCACTTGTCACATCCACTCAGTTATATCATAAGTCAATCAAAGCAGATAGCGTCCCACCACAGGGACAGTTCAGGTTTCATCTTGTTAAAGTTGGACTGCTCTGTCAGAAAATCAACCGAGTCACTCATCTGAGAAAATAGCAGCACTTTTCTTTGCTGCATAAAAAATAGATTCTACATCCATCTAATAATACACTCCATTGTTCCAAGAAAATGGAAATGAAAGTGGTGACAGTGCAAGTAAAGAGTACACACTACACATGACCAGCGTGAGAATGAGTCAGCAGCATGATCTAATGGGTTACCACATGAGGTCCACCACCAAAAAGTCATTAACTACTTCCATATGCGCACTACAGCCTGATTGAAATGAAGAACAGGAGATTAAAGACATTAGACTAAGCACTTGTGCAATGGGAAGTAACCTGACTACCTCAGTTCACCTCAGAGTTTGGTGAAGGTTCGGTAGATATTCAGTGTCATGCTCAAAGGCTGAATGCAAACCTACAGGAGATATCTGTAACACACTGATCTTATTTAAATGAAGACTCACATTTAGCCAGCAGTCACCTTTGTATGAAACAAAAGACTTTTTCAGATGTACCAGAAAACAAAAGGTTTTTTTCATTGGTGAAAGCTTTAAGAAGTCATTTCTGCGCCTACTTGTGCATGAAACTGTAAGGATTGTCTATCTTAACCGCTTTTCATCATTTTAGGTTTTAGTTTCTGCTCCGTCCTGTGTGATCACCTAGCACCTCCCTAATGTGTTTCACCTGTCTTGTTTTCTGCACTCCCCGTCCCTATAAAGTCTCAGCCTTTTTCCCCTCACACTCTGCCAGATCAACTTATCCCAGCATAGTTATCCAGCAACTTAGTCAGCCTTACTCCAAGTGTTTTTGACAGTTTCTGTCTCCTATATCCCGCCTTGACTGCCGATTCTGTGCCTTAGCCTATCTGTTGCTTCTTGTTTTTTGACCCTTCTCCTTTGTCTGTGCCTTGACAGAAACTATAAAACAGTGTCCAAGATTTGGCGATCGCAGATTTATAGAGTGTAGATACATCAGACTACACAATGGTACCAGTAGAGGTAGCCATGTGTTTGTTAATCTGTTGAAGGTCAGCCCTAGATTCCCACAGCCCAAAGTGTTATGTTCCCACAGCCCTACGTTCTCCTATGCTGACCCGTTGATTTAATTTCCTAAAGTCAGACAAACATAGCCAGATAAGCATATAACTACACACAGGGTGAATTCCAATTCCTGTCTTAACCCTCAATCTCAAAATGCGCGCTCCCGCGAAGTGTAAGTGCTGTCCCGATTCTCAGAATGTTAAGGTTGAGGGGTAAGACTGAGGCTGTATCTCCCTCAATACTGAGATTCTCCGACACCACCCTTGGGATTAAGGGACATCCAGAATGCATTGTGTATTTTCGGTAAATAAACATGGCGTCCAAAGCGGCAGAGAAGGCGAGCTACAAATATAGTATTTTCTTTGTTAATGGAGATATAAATATTACGAAAACCATTGTATTATCTTAGTTTAGACCCATTTTATGGATTATTTACCTTGTTGTTGCAGAACATTTATTTTTATTTTACGATCTTTTGTCAATAGCGTCCGGTGCGGACAAACCATGTTGCTATCTTTAAAGTTAGTTAACATTACAAAATGGTCATTTTTCTCCGTGGTAATGTAATTGTTTTATCAAGATAACAGCCTATATAACATGCTTGAGCCGATAATGGTATAAGATGACCGGGCTAATGTCATCTCCTGTAGCTGCAGAGTTATGTAACCATAGTTATAGCTGGTGTTTACCTTTCAATAAACTATGGTATGCCGTGACAGCTGAATATGTCCGTGGTTGTGTTATTTACACAGATATTTTTTTGATAACGCTAACCGAAGGAATAACTGACAGACAGTCCACAACAATTTCATTTGCATTTAAGGGGTGTCCCATTTCTAAGTCACAAGATAGCCCTTAACACTTGGTTTTGAGGGCTACTAAGATTGAGGGTTGAGCTTGAGGGTTAAGATTGAGGGTTAAGAAAGGAATTGGAATTGGGCCACAGTATATTCATGTAATACGACAGATTGAAGGCATTAAGGAAAGTATCTTTGAAATAAATGCTTGAAATAAACAGAGTGATGTGTGCGCCAGAATTAGCCAAAAGCTACATTCAATTCTCTCGTCATAGAACAATTAAAAAATAGGGCTGTGGAAACAGGGCTGTGGGAACTTAGAACTGTATGAACACAAGGCTGTGGAAACAGGACCATGGAAACATATGGCTGTAAGAGTGTAAGGTTGTGGTAGAATAGGGCTGTGGGAACATAGGAGTGTGGAACCAGGACTGTGGGAACATACAGGAATAGGGGGGATAAGGCTGTGGGAACTTAGGGCTCAGAGAACATGGGCTGTTTTCCAAACTGCCAACGACCTACTACTTGCACATGTAGTGTATAGTATAACTGTTTTGTTGAGTCTGTTTGGTTGTATTTTCCTCCAGATTTCTGTTTCTGCAAGTGGAGCTGATGGATTTTTTTCAAATGTTTAACTTTATTATAAATATAGAAAATAAACCATGAGTACATTTGGCATTTCAGTCATTAATTCACCATATCAATCAGTGGTGAAGTTACAGGAACAATAAATTAGATAAGTTAAATTAGAAATTAATAAAATGCATAGAAAAATAAATAAATAGAATAAAGCATGGGGAGGGAATAGTAGCTATATATATTTTTTGGTCTTGTCATTACTTTCAGTGGTTCACGAAACATTCGAATTTCATATAGAAAAACAAAAAATTCAGGGAGAGATTTCGGAGTCCTGGTTTTATGAAATTTGTATAGGTATAGAAGTTTATTTCAGCAAAAGTGCCATATTTAAGTTTTAATCTTACACCAACAGTTATCGTTTACTGAAATAAAAATGGAACCAAATGACTTCTTTTTTATCATCTGCGAAAAACTGCGTCCACATTATCCATGTAAGCAGTCAGTTGAAAAAAAAAAAATGAAAGAGTGATTTATACGGACTTCAATGAATTTCGTGGAAGTAAACACCTCTTTCATGATGAAGTGAGCAGATGTAGAGCTGTTTCTTTCATGTTCCATCACTTTTATCTCACTGACTGTCAAACATATTATATTTTTAATATTTTTATTCTTCTTGGGGCCTGAAAAAGTGTTTTCAGTTCTTTTTCCAAACATATATTTATTTTTCAAAATGTTATAGACAAAAATTTGACGGTGAAAAAGTGTATAAACTATGAATTATTCAGTGTTAAAATGGATGAAAGAGAGTTATAATGTTTTGCATAGCATTAAAAAAAGATTATTCATGAAATAGCAAAAAAATAAATTAATTAATTAAATTAAAAATTTAAAAAAGCAGGAAGGGAAGTCAAACAAAAACAAAAAAAATCATAATAACATTAAGTTCACACTGTTTTATGTTGAATACCCAGTTACAGATATTTGGGGAAAAATATGAAAAAAAAAATTGTTCATACCTTAAGACAAATAAAAACACTCAAAGGAAAAATCCTGACACTGACTTTCATAATTCATGCATCAGAGGGTTAAATGACATGACACTACAGTGCCCTGTGCATATAAAAGAATCCCTTGATCGAATCAAATCTGACAGCAAACAACTTCAAGTAAAATGTATGTTTGTTATGAAGTGAGGGTTGTTTTCCTGGCACAGAAATACATATGTTTTATGACAAGAGAGTATATTTATGAGAGAAAAATAATTGGTGAAGAACGGTTAACTGTAAAACTGAAGAGAGCAGCTTGAGTTTTTTGTTTTGAGTAGGACATAATGGAGCACATGTCTTTGTGCCACACGTAACATCAAGTGTCTGAGATCCACAGTTTTCATCTTATGGTGAGGGGCTCCTGGTGTGGCCCCCCCTGAGTCTGTGAGGCAGTCATCAGAGAGCAAGGTCAGGTGTTTGTGCTCCTGATTGCTCCTGATTTGGAGCAGCTGTGGAGAGCTTCTATATGTGCTGTGGCTCCTGCTCCCTGTGCTGACTCATTATCTCACCTTCAGAGGTAGTGAGGGTAGTGAGAGTCTGCCTGTCTGTTCCCAGTGGTTTACACTGGAATGTGTTTTGTTAAGCACCCTACACCCCCTCTGTGCCTGGCTAGGAATTTAAAGAATCAGCTCCAAAACGTAGCTGTAGTCTCTGAGCCTGGTTTCAAGGTCTTTGTAATACCACACTGTGCCCCCTCAAGGAGCCCAGACTGGAATTTGTTTTTTTTTTTCCCTCTTCCTCCCTCTTGTACTCCTTTTCTCATCCAATGACACAGGGCACTGCGCTCACTGGCCCAACAGTTCTCCCGCTCCAGTCTTCCCCCTGTTATGTCGCTGTCTTTTTATGAAGTTTCTTGGATGGGATGAAACCAAAATGTAATTTCAGGCTCTGAAACACTTGCAATGACAAATAAAGGATCTGGTATATTATTTACTTGCTGTACAATATAATTTATATTCACACAGCTTACAAAGAAATAATAATGTCCAACAATACTTAAAGAATAAATCTAAACATGAACCATGGCTAGGTGCACTGTGTAGCTTTAATAAGAGGAAATTCAGAATTCAGACTGAACATCTGGTTCAAGCAGCAGGGTGGGACAGGTTGAACTATCAGGATTCTGAGCATCACCATTCAATGCTGCACAATAAATCTGAACCACAAGGACAAAAAAGAAAATCAGTATTCGTCTGTCTATGCTTGGACCCAAAACAATCAATCATTCATCAACCAAAAATAACTGAGGGCTATGAATCAAAATATCCTCCAGCAGAACAATTTACACATCTGAAATACAACACACCGTTTCCATGTTTATTGATTCATTCACCACTCATATCACTTTTTGTAGTCTAAACCATCATCCTGCTCACTAACCCTATCTCATATTGTATTTATTCAAAATCCTCTAATTTACCAATAAAGCACTCCATAACCAGGCCCCCTCCTACCTCACAGACATGCTCCACCCCTACACACTGCTTTGAGCTTATAATTACTCTGTAACTTACATGTTAGAATTGTAACCCTTTCTTTCTTTCTTTTAAATGGTCCTATTGTCAGGCTCAGAAGACAGGAATCGGTTAAAGAGAGTTTTGATTTCAAACAGTTATGGTTTATTTTTACAGCAGGGTACAGAACACAAAAAAGCCAAAACAGCAAAAGCAAAGGTGCAGAAGTCTGGCAGGGAAAAAGTCAGGAAGCAAGGTCAGAAGCTGGGTCAAAGCAATAGAATTAAACAAAACAAAACAAAACAAACAACCAAAACAAAATGAAAGGCGAAGGTCAGTAAAATAAGTTGTGGTATGTATGTGCTACCTCCTGAACAAGATGTACAGTTGTGCTCATAGGTTTACATACTGTGGTGATTTGGGCCTGATAACATTCACATGAGTCGACACAACCCGGTTTGAATGTCCACTTAAGGTAACCATCCTTACCTGTGATCCGTTTGCTTGTAATCAGTGTGTGTGTATAAAAGCTCAGTGAGTTTCTGAGCTCCTGACAGTCTCTTGCATCTTTTAATCAATGCTGCACTGACCTTTTTTGGATTCTGAGTCAAGAGGAAAGCAAAATAATTGCCAAAGGATCTGTGAGGAAAGGTAACCCAACTGAATATAACAGGAAAGAGATATAAAAAGATATCCAAGGGATTGAGGATGCCAATAAAGTGTTCAAACTCTAAGAAGTGGAAAATGAGGGATTCTGTTGAAACCACAACAGTCAGCCAGACCAAAAAAAAAAATTCAGCCACAACTACCAGGAAATTGTTTGGGTGGCCAAGAAAAACACACAAATAACTTCAGCTGAAAGCAGAATAGGGAGACACTTTTTGGCCACAACCAGAAATTTTACATTTGTAGAGGAGTCAACAAGGTCTATGATGAAAGTTACACCATTCCTACTGTGAAATACGGAGGTGGAGCATTGATGTTTTGGGAATTTGTGAGCTACAAAGGCTCAAGAAACTTGGTCAAAATTGATGGAAAGATGAATAAAGCGTTCTACCAGAAAATACGAGAGGTAAATGTGGACGTCGAAACAAAAAAATGATCCAAAACACAAGGCCAAGTCAAGCTGCCATTGGCTGCAGCAGAATAAAGTGAAGGTTCTGGAGTGGCCATCTCAGTCCTCCCACCTCAAACCTGCAATTTATGCAAGACAGCCCAAGAATTTACAGGAACTGGGTGAAATGGAAAAGTGGGCAGTTTTACCATCTGAGAAAATAAAGACCCTCATCCTCAACTACAACAAAAGACTCCAAGTTGTCATTGATGTTAAAAGGGGCAGTACACAGTATTAATAACCAGGGTATGCAAACTTTTGATCAGGGTCATTTTGGAAGTTTCTGTTGTCATTATGGTTTAAAAAGAGTAAACACAGTTGTTTGTTTATAATTGGCTTCACCCAACCACTAACCATGAATGAAAGAAAAGTTTTTGTGTCATTCATAATATCTGAAAAAATGGCCAAGAACTCATAAATACTGATAGAGTATGTTAACTTATGAGCACAACTGTATATTAGGCCATTGTGTGTGAAGTTTTGCCATCCAATTTGATCTTAGGCCTGTAATAACAGGCTTTTTGGTCTGAGGTGTTCTGAAGTTTGACACATGACAGGTTTTCAGAGACCTGAAAATGTCTGAAAATGTACAAAAACCCACTATATATGGACAGTGAATAAGGATGTCACACTGTTTTTTTATTCTTCATGTAATGTATGTTTAGTCATTTGTTTAACTGAAGGACTAAAAAAATGGTTTGGAGTTTCACCTTCACAATAAAAGTTCATCTGGTGGTTTTAAATTTCCGTTTAACTCAGCAGGTTAAAAGGATAAAGAGTGACTTCATTCTAACAGCTATTATTTTTGTACTGACATTTAATGCTTTAAGTGAGTGAACACACCAATTCAAACAGAAAACCTTGGCCATAACATTTCAGCTGCTGCTCCTCCTCACTCTCATCTGTCACAGTGGATGTCATTGCTTCTCTGAGGCGAACAGGTTACATCATGAGTGGGCTTTAGAGGTGCAATAACATTCAAACCAGGCAGACACACTTCATTAAAATACTGCTGCGAAACTACATGAAAATACATGAAAATTCAGAAGCAGTTGTTCATTAAATCAGCCAAAGCGCACTGAAAGGCTCTCAGAGGAGGCGGCGGATAGAAGGAGCGAATCAAAGAGAATGCATTTGTGATCAGAGGTAAAATCCTCCATATTAAGAGCTGAGTGACAGGCCGAGGGTAAACACAAGATCAAGGCAATATTCAAAGGCAGCGCTGTTTAAAGAGTTGTTAATATGAAGACTAAGAATTCTCTGCACAGAGTTCCTCGTGTTTGACAACAACATAAGGAATAAAATAAGACGAGTCAGAGAACTGTCAATGTGGAGGTGGAGGAGGAGGATGAGGAGGATGAGGGGTGAAAAACAAATCCATCACTTTGGATTATGAACATCAGTCTCTAAATTCTAAGAAATCAATGTGGATTCATTTGACTCATCTTTAAGTCTCTAGAAAAAAAAGCACAGACTTAGAGGAAAGCCCAATCTCAGACTGCTGCCAGATTCACGTGCAGACAACAAGCGTGAACAGTCATGAACACTTCGCTTTGGGGATGGAAAAAGTCTGTTTAAAGTTTTGAGATGTGTTCAAAGTATTAACTCCAATTAACCAAAAAAAAATAATAAAGTATGAAAGAACTAGAAAAAAAGTTTGAGTCTCTCTAATAGAGACTTGATGTGTTGAGCCAATTAGTGCGCTCTTTAAAACCCCCTGCTGCTTTCATAAAGACATGAAGTACCAGAGAGTGTGTTTAATGACCTGAAGAGCAAGGACAAAAAGAAATCAAAGCTTTTTATTCTCAAACTGTCATCAAAAACTCAAAAACAGACGATATCTTCACCCTGACGTTGACTGCAACTTCTCCAGCCTTCATATGAAGTCAGGGTGAGCTGATGTGGAAAACCACCTAGAAATACTTTGACGGGTAGATAACGTTTTATCATGTGACCAGTGCTGGCCCAAAAAAATATGTTCAGGACCAGAGCAGCCAAACTGTCACCATGTCAGAGGTTTCTGTCACCTTTTCTGCCAGCATGTTGTAAATATCACACTGAAGCTTTCACAGGCTGTTATCACTGCTGTGCCATGCCGTGCTGAACTCTTCAGCCTCTTGCACATCACCACTCTTAACCATCAGGACTGTTTTGTGTTGAAACTTGGTTCAAGGGCTGTGGCAAAAAGACATGACGAGCACATTTATTCAGAATAAATCAGTGTTAATGTAAGAAACTGAAGATAAATGCATATTTTTTCAGTGTGAATCAAGTCGTCTGACCAGGACTTGTACACACATCCAGTCACTGTCGATGAAAACCATGTTGTAACGCTGAACAAAATAAATTTGCTGTTTGCATGAGCCAAATTAATGCCCCAACATAGCACTAAATTTAATGGTAGTAGACTCCACCACTACAGGTGTCAACAGCAGGATTACTACACTTGTTCTGCTGTTTAAAGATGGTGGATGTTGTCAATGAAGCTGATTTATAAAGCTCTTCTGGGGTTGATGCCTTATCTACAGTACAGGCCAAAAGTTTGGACACTCCTTCTCATTCAAAGCGTTTTCTTTATTTTCATGACTATTTACATTGTAGATTCTCACTGAAGGCACCAAAACTATGAATGAACACATGTGGAGTTATGTACTTAACAAAAAAAGATGAAATAACTGAGAACATGTTTTATGTTCTAGTTTCTCTTAAAAATCCACCCTTTACTCTGATTACTGCTTTGTACACTTTTGGCATTTTTCAAGAGGTCGTCACCTGAAATGGTTTTCTCTTCACAGCTGTGTCTTATCAGGGTTAATTAGAGGAATTTCTGGCTTAATCAATGGGGTTGGGACCATCAGTTGTGTTGTGCAGAAGTCAGGTTAATACACAGCTGAAAACTGTTAAAATTCATATTATGGCAAGAACCAATCAGCTCACTAAAGAAAAACGAGTGGCTATCATTACTTTATGGTCAGTCAGTCCGGTGAATTGTCCTGAAAATAAAGAAAAAGCAAATTCAATGAGAAGGTGTGCCCAAACTTTTGGCCTGTACGGTTTGTTCTTATCTCCAAAGAACAAACAGTCATTACGCTTTGCATTCCTGTGAGGTCTTCAAACTTTCTGTACCTTGTGTTCGCACCAAATTTGGAAAATCCGGCCATGCACTTTGTTCTGTAAATCAATTTTCACACTGCACACTGTCGTTTTATATCAAGTTAATGTTGTAATTTGTCTTTTCGTAATGTTATTTTTCATGATGCGTGCTGCTGCCCTCTTGCAAAAGAGATCCCAATCTCAATGGGTTATTGCCTGGTTAAATAAAGGTTGACTAAAAATGTCAGCATTATTTACATAGCACAGGGATGTCCAAAGTCAGGACTGGGGGCTATTTGTGACCCAGGGTCTGTCTTCATGCAGCCCCCCAGATTTCATCTTACAATGCATTAATTTTGTCACTCAAACTAGTTGTGGAACAACTGTTAAGCCTGTCTCAAGCATAGATGGATCAGGATCAGGACGGATACATCAGACACAATTAGCGCTGCATGTGCTGAACCAGTCAGTGTCAGAGCAGACTCACTGGTGGAGGGTTTTACAGCTACTACCACTACCTGCTAATCAGTTTGAGACTGACTTAATATGGCGAATCCTCCACGGGGACACACAAGCGGGAGTGAGTGAGAGAGGTAGTGAGTGGGGGAGTGTGTTGTGGGTGGTTTGAGAAAGTGCCAAAGAGGGGCACTAATTGCCCACACATGACCAAAAAAAGCAGGACACATTACCTGGCCCTACCTACAGAGGGGAGTGTTTTTAACTTTTTTCTTCAGCGCTCACAGTTAGAACAGACTGTCCTGTTTGTGTTCAACATTCTCATCAGCCCTGACACAAAAACAGAGGCTTTAAAGCTGTAATAGCCCAAACAAAAAAGACCTTAATGTCTTTTTTTCTTAAGAAGATGAATAGTTTCAATATTCTAAACCCCACAACTATATTGTAGAACATGAGTTGTGAATCCAAAGGTTTTTTATATCATTATTATTCTTGTTAAACATGTGGAAGGACTCCTGGAGTGGAGGCATGTAAATATTCATACAACTTCTGATGCACATACATTTTGCAAACATAGTGAAAATGATTGCTCATGGTGGTGCTTGAAGTAAAAACTTGACTTTAAGTTTGTCAGTACTTAACTTAAATATGCACCACCAGCACATACTTATCATGCTGCTGCTATAGGCTTCACTTTTTTAGAGTATGACCTTTACCAAACACCTACTCTATTTACATGTCTTTGATTAAAGACGGTTGCAGCTTGAAGCAGTGCAGCTCCTCATGTTGCATGTTTGAACATCAAAGCAGCTTTAATTTCAGATGCTTAATTAATTAATTGATACGAATAGTCAGCTCTGTGGGACACAAGCTCTTAAGCTCACACTATGTCCATGACTGAGCTGAGTTTCTTCAGATTCATGGTGAGTCAACATCAGTGGGCAACAATCAAAAATATCATTTCCTTCTTGTAGTAATGGTTTAGTAGTATCCTGGCAATGATAAGGAAAAGGAATACATATGAAGGCATCCATTCCCAAGTTATTCGTGTGCCTGTGATCAAAGAGATTATGAATCACTGTCAGTCTTGAAGAACTTCATTGTTCTGAACCAAGTCTGTGCAATCAGATTTTTTTTGTTTCTCTTACTGGTTTATTACTATCAGACCTTTTTTTTGACATTTGATGTTTTTCAGGTTACAAAAGCTGAAATAATGCCATTTCCTGTCTGCTTCATAGTAAAGGTATTTCAGCATTGTAGCAAGACTGGACTTTTATTGTGAAGATTCTGTCAGATATGAAAAATGCACATCACTGCAAAAAACAAACAAACAAAAAAAAAAACACTTCTTCTTACTTTACTCATCTTGGACTCATAACATCCAAATCATGAGTTGAATCACATTGTTTAGCAGGACGGCCATTTTAAGGGCAATATGAAATCTCACAGCACTTAAGTTAATGTACATTGGTAGAAAAAATGACAGATATTTTCTGGCAAATTACTCCAGTATACTTCTATTTATACCCGCCACAGTTTCTGCATCAGTGTTAAGGAAAATAAATAGTCATGTGTACTATAAAGCTGAAAGGTGTGCTCTCAAAAATACATATTTAAACTGCTGTTCAAAGGAAACCCACCCTGCAGACATACATATGGTGGGTTTGCATCTTTGATAACCTTTTACCAAACAGCAACAAGTCTAGAGTCAAGCCAGATTTTAGAGCAAGTGCTGCGCTCACAGCATAAAATGAAGCCCCTCAAAGGGAGAGCCTGGTTAAAAGTGTTTACCTGAGCGAGTCTGCAGCTTGTTATGGTGCATCTAACTCCTCTAATGTATTTGTTAGCTCACCCTTCCAGGTCCAACAATGACAGATGATCTTGACCTTCAGGTGATCACTTCAGAACAAGTGTTACAACGATCTAGTTATTAGGTTTGGATGTTCCATGAGAGTTTGTTCCTTTGACATCTTAAAAATCTGCTTCTTGTGAATCCTCCAGAACAGCCAAAGTCAAGCATTGGACCAGTTATTCCCAACCTTAATTAAGCTGTGACCCCATTTACATCACAATTTTCAGGCAACCCAAAAGATATTTTCTTTCTAGAATTAATGTTTCAGCGATAGTTTGCAGCTTCAGTGCCCTAAACTCACCTCTAGGATGTTTTCAGTGACCGCTCAAACTGTCATAACCAGTGGCGTGCACAAACATTTTGAAGGACAGGGGCAAAGGGGGAAAAAAGGCAATAAAGCACATGATTTGGCTCCCAAGAGGGCACTTTAGTGAGTTTTGTCTCCCAGTAGGTCAGTTCATCATGTTATACCCAGCCAAAGGGGCAAATAAGTGTGGTTCACCAACTGGGGGCACTTCAGCATTTGTTTTGCGCCCAAGGAAGGTAGTTTAGCACACATTTTTGTCTCCAAAGAGGGCACTTCAGAACATGTTTTTATCAATTGACATCAGTGGTGTACACAGAGAGGGCAAACTATTTTTATGTTATCAGTCGTAAAAAAAAAAGGACAAATATTCAGTTATTTGTGCTCAAAAAATTCAAGTTTGATTTTTTCGTTTCTTCATGTGGCCGTGGGACACTGTTGTAGTGTTTGGTTTCCTCTTGGAAAGATTTCTTTGACCACATGGCCTCATAAAGACAGTTCCATTTTTTTTTTATTCCCAACAAACTGTAAGTTTGTGTTTATACAAGTTAAAGCGAGGGAACTCAAGTAGTGGTAATTGTGTAGTCACATGGGCGTCACTTAAGATGAGGTAGTAATATATGCTGCATTTTCTTTTAACTAGATTTATATTCCAGAAAGTGAAAGTATAGAATACAGTTCTTTAAGATTTTTTGTATGATGTTTTATTTTTACTTTTTATTTTCACAAGAATACCACTTGGTTAGGATTTCTTCTTAAATCAGTTTCTAGATATTTCAGGTGACCCCACGTAGGGTCCCGACCCCAAGATTGGAAACACTGCGTTAAACCCAGCTGCACAGGCAAGCAATAAAAACCCTAAGTTTACTTTTGTTGAGACCTTTGATTTTTCAACATATTTATTCCAATGGTTTCTACCTGTCTCAGACACTAGAATGCTTTCTCCCACTCTAAAATGTTACATTACTACTTTTTAGTGTTCACTAACAATAAGTTTGAGATTTGCCTTCTTCTTTAAGTAGGAAAGTCATTCTGAATCTGAAGCTGTCGCGTACATGTAAATCTCAGCCTGAAATGCCCTCACCAAAGTGCAGCTCTGCACTTGTCTGTTTACCTTGCAGTGTCATTGGGAGCTCTGCTGATCTGCACACATACCAGGAGACAAAGCTACACCAACTTTTCCATCTTCCCTCCCGTCGGCTCATGCTGGAATCCTCTTGCATTAGTTCCAGTGGGGGCTGGCACCTCATCAAGACTGCAGGACACACCAGCACCAAATCAGTTTTAGGTTGGATTAGACCCTCTCCTCCAGGGGCTCCAAATCCGCTGAGTCATATCTCTTGTTTGGATTGCTAGAGCTAAGGCGTGAGAGGGACAAACTGGAGACAGGGAGGATACAGTAAGTTTGTCAGAGCCCTGCACTGGGATTAAAGCTGTGATGTCAGCCGGGGTTAGATCTGACTCCTCCGAGGTGGGGAGTAAATCTCTGGAATTGACATCGTGAATGAATTCACTTCCTCCTCTAACCTTCACCACCCTTGAATCATGTTCACAGAACATTCACATTTAACCACTGTTTATAATTACATGGAAATAGACATTTCTATCTAAATAAAAATATGCATATATATACAAGTTAATTAATGGATATATCTCTCTCTTTTAGTGGTTAAGCTTCAGAAACTATAAAGACTCACACAACCTGTCAAATAAAATAATTTAGGATGGAGCTTAAAGTTCACGTTATTGGTAAATCAAACAGCACTTGATTTATGAGATATCCATGTAAAGAGACAAATTGTGAAGAAAAACTAATGACCTCTGTAGGGAAATCAGGCCTGGACTTTACATTCATGTCTACAGGTTGCCAAGTAAACTCAATAAGCCATAAAACACACAGTGGAGTTAAACTTTGTCTCTTTTGAACCATTTTTTTGGCCATGGACAAGGCCAGGCAAATCAATACAGTATTCTTTAATACAGTTGTGCTCAAAAGTTTACATACCCCAGCAGAATTTGTGATTTTTGGCAGTTTTTCAGAGGATATGAATGGTAAGACAAAAACTTTCTATCACTCATGGTTAGTGGCCAAAAAAATAGTTTACTCTTTTTAAATCATAATGACAACAAAAACTTCAGAAATGACCCTGATCGAAATTTACGTTCATTTCGGCCTGATAACATGAACACAAGTTGACAAAAATGTGTTTGAATGTCTACTAAAGGTAACCATCCTCACCTGTGATCTATTTGCTTGTAATCAGTGTGTGTGTAAAAGATCAGTGAGTTTCTGAGCTTGACACATGCATCTTTACCTTTTTACATAAGCGCCAAAGTTGGTGAATTTTAACGCTAATTCTCAGCTGTTCTGTCAAAGTCGACCACGACTGAATTTCTTTTTGGCGTCTCTATGACAACCTCATGCTGGTTAAGTGTTTGCTGGTGTTACTGCCTGGCTCAGGGCAAGCAACAAAAAAGGGAAGGGAACACAAACATAATCATTTTAACCGTTTATTTTAACTTAAATAAAGCAAAAATAAGCATAAGTCTGTAAATGTATAATCAGTGGTGTCAGCATGTTTGAATGTGTGTGGATGTAGGTGCAAAATCAAACCAAAGGGGTGTTGGCTGGGGTGGCAGGTGAAGGCCTTCCTTAGAGAGAGAGAGAAAGAGCCACTGATCAGGCAGGCTCTTTATGTCTCCTCAGGCCTTCTCAAACCCAGCCCTACCAGCCAGGTACACAGCCCCGCCCCTCTCCACTCTCCATCACCACCCAGAGGCTGCAAAAGAGAAGAGAATAATGGAGCTTTTCCACTATACAATTCCAGCCCTACTGGGCTCGGCTCGGCTCTACTCTACTCGGCTCTACACGGTTTGGTTAGCTTTTCCACTAGCCCGACTACAGACTCACGGTGGGCGTGGATTTTATAACAGCTGCGCTAAAGTGCTGCGCAGAAGTGCGTGCATGTCATCTATAACGCGACACAAACATAATTTTGTACAAACATATGTGCCACCGTGGTCTTTAAAGGAAAAAAAAAGCTTTCAAAAGATTTCATTAAAGTAATACAGCGGCTCAATGTGGTGCGGCATGACACAGGAGCGGAGGTAAACAACAGCCTTGTGCTGCTGCGCGCAGAGGGAAATGAAGGAGCTGCTTAACGACATTAACTCTTCCCTGGATCCAGTGAGATCCCTTTAATTTTTGATTTTTGGGCCTGGTATACCAGAGATGTTTTGTTGATCAATTATTCTTCTTTAAACTGGTTTTTGGTTCCCTGTGGATTAATGGACTGATTGGTGCTTAAAGATTCTCGTGGCAGACAGATCGCTCCTGCACCGACGAACTTTGATTTAATCGAAGACTCTTTAAACCGAACTATCTTTGCTGTTAACTTCTTTTTCGTTTAAAAGGGACTTTTAACTTATTTAGGAATCATGAAGGTGCATTTTAGGGCTGTATTTTGTCTTCATTCAGTCTGGTTCTGTGCCGTCGGGTTTAATTGTCATTAAAAACTTGTCGCTGACTTATTCGTTTGCTTCTTGTAAGTGATTTGTACAGAGTCTTAAGCTTCCATGAGGACATTCTCTGACCAATGAGTGACCGGCAGTCCGTCGACGTCACGTTTTAGTATCGGCTTTACTCGCTTAGAACCCGGGTAGAGTAGGTACTAAAAACTGGCGTCTGCCGCGTAGTACCGCGCTAATGGAAACGCAACACAAACCGGGTAGAGGTGAGCAGAGCCGAGTAGAGTAGGGCCAAGGCGAGTCAGTGGGCCATAAGACACCTACACTGGGAGATAGAGGAGAAGGAGAGGGAGGGGTCGTGACACCAGTTAGAACAGAGATCTGTGTTTTCTGTTTCTTTGCTGAAAACAATTTGTGTGATCTATTTAGTAGTAATGGTGGAAACAGAAGCTGGGCTGTCTGACAGAAAAGAGACAGAAGAGTAGAAGAAAGCTAAACGGCAAAGTGAAGGAGCACAGGCTAAAGGCTAAAACAAGAGCTGTTTGTTATGATGTTCATTCCTGTCCACATGCAGCGGTTATTCTGCAGCAATCTGTTCTAACCTGAGAGTCTGTCAATAAAATGAAGAACCAGGTTACGTTTTCTCTGCTTGGTGAGATTGGAGTTGGTAGATGAGCACTGGTAGGACACAACCAGGATTCACTCACATTACACATTGCAGACATGAGGACACCAAGCAGTCCTCTCACCTTCTTGACACTCAACAACAGACTAAGTTTAAATGGTTCGCTTGTTGTTGCGGTTTAAAAAATAGCTCTGCATAACCGTTGATACATACATTACCTCGTTGGGTTGTATCTGGTAAAAAGTTGGCTTGACTAAAGAAAAGCAGAGTTGAATACGTTTAATCTCATGTCATTTGCTCCAAAACAAACACAAGCCTTGTCAAAAGTCACGTCATCATGATTGTGGGTGCAAAAGGGCTCATGGGAAGCAGAGTCTTTGGTCTGGATTCTGGCCAAAGGAGTCGCTTCAATTACTTCATACAGGTGGTCCCCACAGTCCCTTTAAACAGTACTGGAGAAATCAAAGGTCTCTGTTTTATTGTAGCTGTACAAGTGTTGGATCATTTTCTAAAGAGAGTATATATAAAGTGTGTATTTATATATGTATAAGAGTATGTGTAAGCAGATCAGTGGTTTTCTGCTCTTGATTGGATCACATTCAAAGTGACTGAGTCAGATCATCTGAAAACTAAAGAGAGTATCAAATGTGAGTCTGTTGTGATGCTTTTAGTGCCACACACCAATAGCAGATTTTTTTTCTCATCTGTTGTTTTCAGAGAAATCACCAAAGAAAAAAAAATCCCTCTACAACATAAAACTGGATTTCTCTTCCACTAGATGTTGAAAGTTGGCAAACGTGCTTTGTGTGTGAGCTGTTTGGTGCTGGGCAGGTACTGTACAGACGGTTTATCAAAGGTTTTTACACAGAACAGCTGTCAGCTGACAGGAAACAAACTGAAAACAAATTTGAAGTGAGCACCGAGAATGAAGCAGAACAATTATGATGGAAGATGAAAAAACAGGAAGATGCTGAAAGTCTTTGTAGAGCTCAGTAGAGGAGTCACAGAGTTGTATTAAAATGATCTTTTAGGAAGCATATTGGATCAGAAGTGAAGTGCAGCGTTACATGACTGCATTAAAGGGAGATAGAAAAGGACTTTGTATCAGATCTGTAGATTCATTACCATAAAACATTCTTTAAAGAGCTACTCCTTCAAATTTATTCATGCATTAGCTTTTAGCCTTAGTTTTGTTCTTCACTCCTTCCTCTGCAGATACTCTGAATACTCTGGGGTTTCTGTTCCTCCTCCTGCCCTTCCAACAAACAAACGAGCAAGTAGGTCACTCTCTTATCCGCCAGAAATAACAGATGGTCAGTCTCTTCATCCAGGTGAGTCATTTCACAGGTTTTATAAATTCCCAGGTCCAATAATTATGTCTTTCATACTCAAAACATTTCCTCATCCTTGAGATTGTTCAAATATTCTCTCTAAAGGCCACATTTACAAGAGCAGATGCTGTCATTAAAGTCTCCCAAATATTACAGGTCAGTGCACGGGTACGTTTCAGATGAATGCCTGATTTACCTCTTCACTTCTTTTATCTCATCTTTTATTCAAACGCTGACAGAGTAGGGGATACCCTGTGATTTTTTACAGAAGACTGTGTAAGTAAGGCTGTGTTCTGAAGGCAGTAAACCACCAGAGATTTTCATTTTGAAACACGTTCTGACACACATTAAGTCCATTTTAATCAATGGTTAATCTAAGTGATTTATACATGAACAGTGGTTTCATTTTTCACATATTCACACAGAGTTCCCACTGAAACAAAAAAAGAGAGTGTTTGCTTTGAGTGCCTTGCATTAGAACACTTCAGCATTTGAAGTATGGATGGTAAAAACACACTTTATCTCCTCCAGTTTGGTCGTTTAGAGAAAGACTATAACAGCTGTTGTACTACAGTCTACACAGAGATGCAAGATCATCCTTGAACTTGAAATACATGCACACCTGATCAAAATCTTAGGACCACAACCTCGTCAAAGGCCTCATCTCCTTGCAAAAAGTGCCTGTTTGGACTTAAACAGAGAGCATCATGGGACATTAAAAGGTGAAAGACAAGGAGATCCCACTGAGAACCCATCCACACGAAGACAAAACGAGGTCAAAAAACAAACGTTTTTTGCCGAATCTGCGTATCATCCACACGAAGACGGCGTTTTGTGGGTCTGTAAACGATCATTTCTGAAACCAGGTTCCAAAGTGGGAAGATTTAGAAACTCTGTATGCGCGGCTCCGTGTAAACTGGCTCTCTGCAACTTTTCATATACGCTGACGTCATATTTTCACATCGTCATTAAATGGACGTCAGCAATGTTCACACAAACCTCCTGGAAACACTCACATCAAACATGAACAAACTAATGTTTGAAGTGATCAACAAGAACAGTGGAGCTCCTCATTACTGAGTCCTTTTTTCAAACCTAAATTTCTAGTTTAGGGGTTTCACATTTTTTTTTGAGCTGTGGTCTTAAACTTTTGATCAGCTGATGAGCAGACTATTTCACTTTAATTGTTGTTTTCAATTAACTGCTTACTCATTTTTTTTTAATCTCACTCTCATTTCTTCTTTTTGCATTTTTGAAATTCTACTTGTGACCTTTTTAAGATCAAACAGCCCAAAATGTAAATTTGTGTGATTTTTCAAGAGGTCTTGAATTTTGGTCAGATGTAAACTGGAAGTGTTGCCATTCTATCTTTGTTTTTAACCCAAAGATATAAAGAAGCAGAGCTGATACAAAGTCAATACGGCCCTTCACCATTTTCAGTACAGTTTTGCCATAAACTGACTTCTGCAGCAAAATAGGGGAGCAGACAGGGGGCTGTCCAAATTTATCTCCCCCTCGCTCTTACTCTATCCTCTGCCCTGGCCTTTTGAATACAGATACTTAAAATCCTTCTGAAAAACAGATTTTTGGTAAATGAGACACATACAACACTATGTCCCTGATGCCAATGCCCTCTGGTCTGACGACAAAAGGTTTTACCATCAAGACTCCAGTGTCCTCAAAGGCGGAGACAGTAAAGTGCCATTAGAAAGTGATATCGTTATATGTACCAAATAAAAGTCCTGTGGTTGACATGGAACCATATTAACCAGTTCAGGAATTAAATTTTTGGTTGTTACTGGTTAAGGAACAGGGTTGAACCCAAAACCAAAAACATTAAAATTATGTTTCTATTCGGAGCAAATGGTTAAAAACAAATGTGGGTTCAAAGTCCTGATTTGAGTCAATAACCAGGCCCATTGGCAAAATGAGAAACAGTACAGAGCAGGAGCTGGGAGAAATATAAAGCTGATTGTTGGTTAAACCTGCGTGTTGATGATCTGTTGTCAGAGATCCTTCACCACTAAATCACTCTCTGCTGCTTGTTTCCCTCTCTCGCCCTCCACTTGAACTGTGTGAAGACCAGTGGATGATACCACTCGGACTAGAAACAGAAATTAGAACACTTCCACCTCTAAAAATAGTGTCATCAGCCTGCAGATTATGTAATCTGTCAAAAGGGATTAGCATGGCTGCGCATCTTAAGCCTTCGTTTGTATAAAATCTCACTTTAACTTCTCTAACTTCAAACATTGTAGTCTTTATTTAGACATATGTTTTGTTGTTGCATGCAGCCCATTGATGAACCAAACACGAGCCTGACTTGACGTGACTATTTTTAACAGCATTAACTCATTCATATTCAGCTCTGCCCTTTTCAGCTCAACCATCCTCTTAAAACTACCAAACAGTTCTCCTCTGTGTTGTAAGATGCTACAGTTTAGAATGTTTGTTCCCCTCACTGATGCCAGGAAGCTTTGCTGGAACATTTTTCATGCAGCAGACAGACAGAAGGTGGAAACCTGCCAGTGAGAGCAGATTAGAGAGTTTACCTGAAGTCTGTGTTTTTGTTGCCATGTTGTGAGGACAGTCATTACTACAATGAGAACTGAACTCTGAAACTGTCAAAGACAAGAGCTGGCTGCTCGTGGGGTGTCAGGAGTTTAACAGCATGCCAAGGACGGTGGGCCGAGCCAGCCACACGAAACTGCCAGCCCACTGGTCCAAACAGAAACACTCTGATTCTCCCATCAGGGGGGGTCTGTACGGCTCCATGCTGTGCACCTTGGGTGAAAACACAAGGTTATCAAATCAAAAACAAAAGATGTGACATTCAGCTGGACATTGGCTCTTTTCATTTTGAAAAATATATTGCAGAGGGGTTTCATTCTACAGAGCATAATGATGCTGTCATACAAACATAGCTGGAAACAGACTTTCTTCTTCTCTCCTTCTTTTTCTCTGTTTACCTGCATGCTAAATCTTTCAGGGAGTCTCTGAAATATTCACAGGTCTACATGTTAAAAAGCAAAGGTTTCTACCGTGGTGCAGATTTTTTTTTTTTTAAGTAACAACATCATAAGCACTTCCTGAGACATGCAAAGCACACAAACAAAGTCGTGCTGAAGTCCTCCTTGACTGCTCATAATAATGTTATCTCTGCCTTGTTGGAATAAACAAACCTGAGTGCACACTTGGGCTGCTCTTGTGTCTCTGTCTCTATGGACAAGCAAGCTGTCTAATTAAAACATCAGCAGCATCACATCTGTTTACGCATGTGCTCGTCAGGCAATTCAGAGTTGGCTGTGAGGTTATAAGAGAGGAGTCAGTCCTTCCGGTGGAGGAGGGAAATTATAANCTGTGGGAGAGCATCTGAGGCTGAAATTCTCATTTGGATAAAATTACCTGAATTGGTTTCAGATTGAAAAGAACAAGGTAATTGCCTCTCATCTTACGGGTAAAAATATACTTAATGATACTTTTACTGTAAATGCATTTTGATTTTAGAGTGTTGGTCCAGGAAAACCAGTTTTAATGAAAGTATCTATTGAGAAATTGCTTTAAATTATGTGCTCTGCAGTTTATTTCATCTCAAGCGCTCTTCAAACTTGCCCTTCATGACAAGACATTTTAATGTAGTTCAGTGAAAACTAAAGTCCTCTTGGTACCTGCTTTCATTCTCACTCTGTAATAACTTCTCCTCTGATAGGTTTCATCAGTGGCCTTTGAAACTTGACCTGACCCATCCACACGGTAACTTTTACAGACAAACACAGACCAACATTCAGCTCACAGGTCTGTAGAAATGATTGGTTTTAAACAACAGTTTTAATGAAAACACTACAAGCAGCAACCTTTACAATTATACATAAGATAAGTTCTAGGGTTACAAAAAATAAGAATCCATAATGATAGCAGTACAACTATGATAATAAAAGGTGTCAATCGTAGGAGCTTGCCCTCAAAACTATGTGCATTTCAAGTATCAGAACTAGGGTCGAAGTTTTGTTTTGGGTTCATAAATCCCTCTTGAATCTGGACTACTTTCTAGAGGTCCAGGAAATTTGGCCTGCAACCTGAATGTTTCTGATTGGTTGATCAGCCACAGTGTTGGTACTGGTTGTTTACAATAAGATGACCCCAGCTTGGTCTAATACCTTCTAAACAATGGTCTCGTATGAATATTACTCGGTGGGCTTTACTCATTCCAAAACTACGACGGAGTATAAGGGCCACATTGAGAAAAGAAAATGAGGGGAGGAATAATATAATGTCGAGAATAAAGTTGAAATGTTGAGAATAAAGTTGAAATGTTGAGAATAAAGTTGAAATATAATGTCGAGAATAAAGTCGAAATGTCGAGAATAAAGTCAAAACGTCGAGAATAAAGTTGAAATGTTGAGAATAAAGTTGATATATAATGTCGAGAATAAAGTTGAAATGTTGAGAATAAAGTTGAAATGTTGAGAATAAAGTTGATTTGTTGAGGATAAAGTTGAAATGTTGAGAATAAAGATGAAATATAATGTCGAGAATAAAGTAGAAATGTCGAGAATAAAGTTGAAATGTCGAGAATAAAGTTGAAATGTTGAAAATGAAGTCGAAATGTCGAGAATAAAGTTGAAATGTTGAGAATAAAGTCGAAATGTCGAGAATAAAGTCAAAACGTCGAGAATAAAGTTGAAATGTTGAGAATAAAGTTGAAATATTGAGAATAAAGTCGAAATATTGAGAATAAAGTTGAAATGTCGAGAATAAAGTCAAACGTCGAGAGTAAAGTTGAAATGTTGAGAATAAAGTTGAAATGTTGAGAATAAAGTTGAAATGTCGCGAATAAAGTTGAAATGTTGAGAATAAAGTTGAAATGTTGAGAATAAAGTTGAAATATAATGTCGAGAATAAAGTCGAAATGTCGAGAATAAAGTTGAAATGTTGAGAATAAAGTCGAAATGTCGAGAATAAAGTCGAAATGTCGAGAATAAAGTCGAAATATAGAGAATAAAGTCGAAATGTCGAGGATAAAGTCGAAGTTTTGAGAATAAAGTTGAAACATAAACTTTTTCGACTTTATTCTTGACATTTCAATGTTATTCTCTGGGCTACATTTCAACTTTATTCTCGACATTTTAACTTTGTTTTTGCCATTTTGACTTTATTCTCGACATTTCGACTTTACTGACTTGATGAGGAGGAGGGGGGAAAAAAAATCCTCCCCCCATTTTTTTTCCCTCACTATGGCCCCAATACTCCGTCATACAAAACTGATCACACCAAGCAACTGAATGTTGATGTAAATATTTCAGAAGTTTGACTCTAGTTTTTCCTGTTTGTATTATCACAGAAGGGCCATTTTACATTACTTACATGATTCTAATTTGTGCCTTTTTTGTACAACTGTTCAAACAAAGCATTACTATAAAAATTCACACTACAAAAGCTAATAAAGCGACAGTCATGAGTGAAAGTATTGGCACCTCTGGAATTTTTCCAGGAAATACACCATTTCTCTCAGAAATTCTTGCAATTACAAATGTGCATTGGAAAAACACAAAAAAAGCTAAAATTGACACAATTTTACACAAAACACAAAAACTAGGCCCAACAAAATTGTTGGCATCGTTTTTGAATTGTGGGTAAATCATTTAATTTCAAGCAGGTGATGCTTGTTTAAACTCAGCTGTAGTGAGTAACAGGTGCTGATAATATAGAAATCACACCTGACGCCAGTTAGAATGTGTAAAAGTTGACTCAACCTTTGTGTTTGTGTATCACACCAAGAATGGAGAAGTGAAAGAAGAGTCAAGGAGTGTCTGAGCACTTAAGATGCAAAATTGTTGTCCATGACTGTATATGCATGACTGTATATACACTATTATGTACGTAACTGTTCATCCAGCCATCGAGGCGTTACTTTTCTATTATACCTCAGCTGAAGACAGTCTTTTTGTTTTCTTTGTTATTTTTTCACACTTCCTGGAATACACTGTAATCTTTATCCTGGGTGTTCCAGCATCATGGCACCTCTTGCAGAGCTCCACGGCACTTGATTTCTCACTGTCATAGAACACAAGCAGGCAAGTGATGGGTGGTGGTGGAGGTGGCTGCTGATTCTTCAGGCAGGGTCCTGCCGAAACTGGAACAGCTCCTTGTGAAGTAGGAACCTGTTTGTAACAGCTATGTCCATAAAGTGGTAAAAAAAAAAAAAAAAAGGAGGGTCCCCCATAGACTATTTAATTAGTGGACGCCACATTGGTTGGCACTAATTGATGTCTCCATAAAAACTGCTCCCCCTGGTGGCTGGCTGCAGTATAGGTCAAAAAACCACGTCTCTTAATCCAGTCCAGATGACAGGTAGTGAAACTTAAAATAAATTATTTCACTTCATAGAAATTATTCTCACATCTTTACACTGTGGTGAGTTGGTTTTCCATTAGTTATTAGACGCTAAAAACTGGGTTATAAGTTTTGTTTTACAATGAAACTTCAGGAAAGAGAGCCCAAAAAGAGATCAGACCTTCTAAAGAAAACAAAAATTAATGGTTTTTTTTGCTTTTTTTAACCCGGTTCCACCCAAATTCTTTACTGTGCAGACTCTGGCTGAACAATGGTGGCTCCAGTAACGAGGTTTTTTGGCTTCAAAACTGTACATCGGTAAAAGGTGGAGCCATGCTGTTCATTCTATACACAGTCTACGGTCCCTTCACTTCCTTCAGTCTTTTTGCTGAGGCTTGAAAGCTTTGAGTGTAACATAAGACGTAGGACTAGGAGAACATACAGTAGATTTTTCAGATAAATTAATGTTTCTCAGTAAAACAGCAAAAGTGAGACAATTTTACAACTTTCATTTAGCTTTTTTGTGTTAGTGATTCTTTGGCATCCATGTCTCTGACACTTTGGTGTAAAGTGCCCGAGCTCATGTTGTTGAAATCTGTTGATTCTCTACTTTCATCTGCGATTATGATATTTTGTGCCACATGAGGAAAGCTGTAAATGTGGCATGTGGGTTGACACAGAGGAACTGTACAGTGGGATATGTTGTAACCACAGACTGTATAATGAGTGGACGTAACGACGTTTGGCTCAAACTGAAGCCTCCAGTAGATGCCCCGCCCCCTGGTGTCTGGCTGCAGTATAGGTCGTAAGCCCCGCCTCCCCATGTATTCCAGATATGAGCCGGGAAAACTGAAAAAAAGGACGATACCTCGTAAAAACGTTTCTCTCATCCTCACGCTAAGGTGGTATGACGGTGTAATTTGGCTGCATGGTGTTCAGGTGTTTTTTTTTCTGAGAAGTTAGTTTCTCATTAGTTGTTGGACGTTAAAAACCGCGATATAAGTTTCGTTTTACGATATTTGACAGCTGCCATTCGTGAGTAGTTTTTATCGGGGATATAAGAAACTTCGGGAAAGAGAGCCAAAAGGAGACTAAACCTTCTGAAGAAGAAGAAATAAATATTTTTATTTCTCCTTTTTACTTGGCTCCACTGGAAATTCTCTACTGCGCAGACTCTGGCTGCAAGATGTCTCTATACAGTCAATGGTTGTAACGTGTTGAGTTGTTTCTGTGGCATGTAGAATAAAGGTTTACAGGTGTAGCCTAGGTTCTGCTGATTGATTTTTTAATATGCAACATCTTTATATCCTATAAAAGCTGTATTTGCCAAGTGATGGCAAAGTCTCCCATTGCTGGACCCTCCAGTTTACTGAATAGCACCAAAACAAAATCTGTCCTAAGTCCAGACTTTAAATAGAGCTGACATGCTGTGACTTTTCATCCTCCAGTCAAATTATTACTGCAGCTCTGAGTTCATAAAATTGGCTGGTTCTTTTTGAAACATCCTTCTTTCTCAAAGTGAATCAGTGAGGTGAAGTGTCATCTATGTGAGAAGCTAATTTTATTTTTTCCCATTGGTTGAACAGAGTACATCAAAACTATTTGACGGTTGGAAACATGAAACAGGGGCATCCAGTGAGGGTTCATCGAAATCACCTCAGAGCAATAAGCAGCAGCGCAAGAACAGTCACATAATTCAAGGCAGATTTAAAGCACCTTTGACACTTGAATGCAGATTTTTGGACGTGTGAATCCCACTGAATCATTCCTGTGTTTCATATCTGTATGTTTGACTCAGACTGTTTCTCTCACATTCCCCTCACGCAGTATCTTTTCCTCACGTCTCTGCTGCCCCCCCCTTGGTGAAGCTTTTGGCTTCTCTTTTGGCTTTGTCCTGCTGAATGTCTATATCTATTACAGAAACGGCCCTGTAATCTCCCCATGGTTAAAACTCTGTCCAGAACAATGAGTCAAGTTAGAGAGAAGCACAGTGGTGGTTTTACTCCCTATCTCCCCCTGTTATGTAACACCTGACAAAACGGGGCTTTGGTTCAGAGTTAGCCTCGGGGCAGGATGGACAACTTTGAGGTTATTTTTGTGAAACCATCCAACTTGCATGAAAAATTGTCAGAAAGAAGAGCTGCAAACTGAGAACGGAAACATTACAGACCTGAGAGAAGAGAAACTAGCCCCCGTTTTAAAAGTTTTCTCTGAAAGGTGAGCATATGTTGCAGAAAAGGGCAGGGAGCAGAAATAGCTGCATTTCCATCAGAGGAAGTTTCACAGTCAAAGCTCCTCTGACTGGTGACTCCTGTAGGAAAACATGGTGCCTCTATTTTCTGAGAAAACCTCGTGTACATAAGTGAGCAGTTATAACTGATCAGCTATGCTTCATAAAAGTAAAGTTAAGCTTTTAAAGACTGAACTGCTATGAAAAGGATTCAGCAGATGAAGGTTAATTAATGTCAGTAATTTAAAAGTATCAGTAAGTTAATGCTGCAATGGCCAAAGCAGATGAATTAGATTGAGGTGGTGCATGTGTTTACAGGGATGGTCAGATGCTGGCGTAAAACCTTGATGTGATTTCCCAAAATCAGCTAACTTTAACTTTGATTTCATAGAAGAAAATGTCTCATTTTTGTACATCTTAACCCTCTGACGCATGAATTACGAAAGTGAGTGTCAGGATTTTTCACTCAAGTGTATTTGTAACTGAGCATCAGCCCTGAGATTGACTGGCGACCAATCCAGGGTGTACCCTGCCTCTCGCCCAATGACAGCAGGGATAGGCTCCAGCCACCCGCGACCCTGAATAGCAGGATAGACGGTTAAGAAAATGGATGGATGGATGGGTAACTGAGCATTCAACTTAAAACAGTGTGAACGTAATGTAAATATGACTTCTTTTTTGGGGGGGTAATTACATGAATAATCCTTGTTTCATGCTTTGCAAAACATTCAAGCTCTCTTTCATCCATTTTAATACTGCATAATTTATATTTTATAAGGTTTTTCACCCTCAGATGTTTGTCTATAACTTTTTTAAAATATATACATACAGCACAGGTCAAACATTTGTAAACACCGTTCTCATAATTATTTTTGCAATTTACCAGACTGATTGACCTTCATTTCTTAAAGTAATGATGGCCACTCGTTTTTCTTTAGTTAGCTGATTGGTTGTTGCCATAATATGAATTTTAACAGTTGTCCAATAGGGCTGTCGGCTGTGTATTAACCTGACTTCTGCACAACACAACTGATGGTCCCAACCCCATTGATAAAGGCAGAAATTCCACTAATTAACCCTGATAAGACACAGCTGTGAAGAGAAAACCATTTCAGGTGACGACCTCTTGAAAAATACCAAAAGTACACAAAGCAGTAATCAGATTATTTTAGAGAAACTAGAATATAAAACATGTTTTCAGTTATTTCACCTTTTTTTTTGTTAAGTACATAACTCCACATGTGTTCATTCATAGTTTTGATGCCGTCAGTGAGAATCTACAATGTAAATAGTCATGAAAATATGGAAAACACATTAAATGAGAAGGTGTGTCCAAACTTTTGGCCTGTACTGTACATGTTTGGAAAAAGATTTGAAAACATTTTTTTCAGGCCTTAAGAAGAATAAGAATATCTTGACACAGTCTTATATGAATTTCCACCTCATGAACCATTGAATTTAGGAGTAAATAACTTTTAAATAGGTGACCACTGCAGTGACCACTATGCACCACAGGGTTAAGCACTTAATTCTTTTTGGTCACATGAAAGAAATGTTTACCCAAAGTCAATACTTAAAGTACAAAAACACAGGAAATGTTCTACATCAAAATACAAAGAGCTATCAGGGCCTGCTGAAACAAAACCCAAACAGTTGACTTTGGAAAGGAAGGAAAAAAGCCAACCACAGCTTCAAATTCCAAAATGGACACAGTTGTGGTACTCTGGATTTCATGGGTGGCCACCAGTTCAACAACCTTATGGGTTACTTCAAGGGTGCTGATATCAGAAAGATCCAAAACGAGCTACACATCTGCATTCAAGCAGTACATTGCTAAAACTAAAGCAATAAGAAAATGTGTAAATCAGGTATGAAGGAGAGCAATAACAAAACATTGAAACTTTTGGTTGCATTTGCTTGTATTACTGTTATGTTATTTATTGGTTTATTTTACTTTCATAACATATTTTGAAAATTTGACTTTTCCCCCCCTTTTCATACGACTTATGGTGTAATTCAAAGTTAGTTAAAGAGTTGCCTTGCTACAGCTGTTTTGTAAAAAGGGTTGGAAAAATAAGCATGAGCTTCAGCCTACACCTTTTCGATTAGCTTTATCCATCATATGATGTTAAAATCTATTATATATTCTTTGTGGATGGATTTAGCTAATCATGTAAAATAAATGATAAACACAAATAAACAAAAAAAAAAAACCCAGGGACACATTTTAAACCCAATTCCTCTGTGACCCCCCCCTGTCCCTATTCCCTGCCCAAAACACATTGTTTTACATACTGATGCACTTCATAGTCCAGATTTTATCGCATGGAAATCTCGTTCTTGATGGTTTTATGGGTCATGTCAAGGCATCTGTGTTGATTTCTTTCATTTCACAACTAGACAATGATTCTAAAATGAGTCCATACAGAATAAAACCTTGTTTGTTATAGTTGATAGTGCTGCTCCACGTGTTGTTCATCTTCAACAGACAAGAGTGTCGGTGGTTGTCATGACACCAGGATCCACCGCCTGAGGCCTCAGCCATGGTAACGACCAGTAAGTGGCGTCCAGCTGGGACAAGATTGGTCTCCAACAACAGCCCCAGGCCAGTCTCCAGCAGAACGCAGGGATCATGAGTTCAGCCCGGCCAAGTGGTGACCACGTCAGGAAAACTGCCAACACCATCAAAGACCACCAGAGTGCTGACGCTGTTTTTTTTTTTTTTTTTTTTTAATATTTTGTTGACACAAACATGAAATATATGTCTAATGCTTAGCTTTGGGAGGTCTGCTGACTGTGGTGTGAGCAACACAATATCCTGCAGCCACAAAGGGATGGTAATGGTGCTGATTGTGACAAAGCTGTGAAAACTCTCAGTGGAAATTCAGGAATCTGTTTCTGGATATAAACACGCCAGAATCAAATACAAACAGTGGAAGGTTTCAGATCCACTTCAAGGCCTGATATTTTTCTGTGTTTTCTCCATAGCTCACAGTGTGTTTCTCATTAAACTTATGTACATTTCCTTTCTAAAGAAATTTTTCCTTGCACAGCCAGGTAGCATCAGGTGCTGGTAGGTAGCAGGAACATATTATAAGCTAAAGAACAAATCCTCCACAATCCAACAGGTATGCTTTACTTATCCTTTATTTACTGTTTTTTTTTTCTTTCTTTATTCTTTACTTGTTCTTTATTTACCGTGAACACTGTGTCTCTCATGCTGTGTCTTCAGGTTCACATTTACTGGTGAGCATCCACAGGTGTGCTTAAACGCTTGTAGTCACATGACCTGTAACAAAAACACATAGATCAAATACAGTTGTGCCCAAAAGTTTACACCCCCCAGCAGAATTTCTGATTTTTTGGCCTTTTCTCAGAAAATATGAATAATAACACAAAATCCTTTCTATCACTCATGGTTAGAGTTGGGTGAAGACACTAACTGAAAAAAAAAATAGTTGACTCTTTTCAAAAATGACCCTGTCAAGAAGTTTACACAACTCTGGTGGTTTTGTCCTGATAAATGCACAAAAGTGAACACAAATGTGTTTGAATGTCTACTAAAGGTAACCATCCTCACCTGTGATCTATTTGCTTGTAATCAGTGTGTGTATTAAAAAATGAACAGGGTCATTTTTGAAACAGAATATCTGTAAATTCTGCTGGAGGGGGTGTAAACTTTTTGGCACAACTGTACATGGATCAATCAGATTAAATACATTAATAGTAATACATTTCTCAAAATAGTAATATTAATACATTTTTCAAAATAGTAATATGCAGAGGTGGAAAAAGTACATACTTTCTGTACTTAAGTAGAAGTACCAGTACTTGTGTAAAAAAAGCTGAGAAAAGTAAAAGTACAAATTCATCTACTTTACCTAAGTAAAGGTGAAAAAAGTAGTAAGGAGTAGAAAGTACAGATATTTGTGTTCAAATGTAGGGAGTGAAAGCCAGAAGTTATCAAAAATATGAAGACTTAAGTTGAGTACAGATACCTGAAAAATCTACTTCAGTGAAGGAACAAAGTACTTGTACTTAAGTACTTTCCACCTCTGGTAATATGAATACATTTTTGAAAAATATCTATGATTTCGCACATAAATCTAAGTCCAAAGTTTACAAGATATCAACAATACACATTCACAATACACATAAAGAGCAAATAACTTCACACAATAGGAAATACAGTATGTCCAAGGCTTGACCACCATCTGGTTAAAGTAAATAGCTTTATGTCAAAAAATGGATCATAAGTATCCAAAAATCTATCCCTTACACACTGTTTTACAAGATGAAAGAGAAGACTCGTCTTTCCCTACGCACCTAAGGACAGAAAAGGGGGAAAAAATCTATTTAAAGAAAGCAACTCAAATCTTGTGAGTCATTGACACCTAAAGTACTAAACGTACCCTTTGTACGTTTGTAGCGTTCTTTTCCTTTACAATCTGAGGAGCTGATGGAGCTGTGGAGGGAGGAGAGAGATGAAGAGGAGACAAAACCTCAGCAGCAACAAGTCAGATTGTTCCTTGAACAGCAGTTTAAGTGTTGTCCTTCAGAAAAAGAGTAGATTTACTCAGTCCTGAGGAGCCCACATACAGACACATCTCTTTTGTTGTCAGTGAGGTTGTTGGCCTTTTCTGTGTAAATGTCTCCCAAAATAACATCCACTCCAGTCAAATGAATTGTGTAGAATTTTGTGGCTTGTAACAGGAGATCTCACCTCTTTTACATCTCTCAGTTCTACTTAGAAGCTTTTTTTCATAAGTTTTTGTAGAACCAGTCCATCCAAAGGAGTAGTGACTATACTACACTTCCTTCCTGATGTCACAGTTTCTGAGGAAGCTTCAGTTTTTGCATGCATTGCACTATTAGTGAATAAGGCCCAATGAAACTAAGAACTCTGCTAAACCACTGGACAGCTTTTCACATTTGTGCAGCTGACAGAGTCTACTGTTTCTTTTTGATTGGTTCAACTTGTTGCTTTCTCTTGAACAAGGCATGTTTGAGCATCCCTTGGAAAATCCAGCTCTTCAGATGTCATACAGAGCTGTAAAAGTGGTGGACATATAAAGTCCAAACCATTGACTGTATATAGAATGGACAGCATGCTGTCACCGTTCTATGTTTTTGAAGCCAAAAAACCCCGTTTCTCTAGCCGCTGTTGTGCAGCCAGAGTCTGCGCAGTAGAGAATTTCTGGTGGAGCCAAGTAAAAAACAGAAAAAAAAATATTTATTTCTTCTTCTTCAGTAGGTTCAGTCTCCTTTTGGCTCTTTCCTGAAGTTTCTTATATCCCTGATAAAAACTACTCACTAACGGCAGCTGTCAACTATCGTAAAACGAAACTTATATCACGGTTTTTAACGTCCAATAACTAATGAGAAACTAACTTCTCAGGAAAAAAAACACCTGAACACCATGCAGCCAGATGACATCGTCATACCACCTTAGTGTAAAGATGAGAGAAACGTTTCTACGAGGTATAGTAATTTTTTTAAGTTTTCCCGGCTCATGTCTGGAATACATGGGGAGGCGGGGCTTATGACCTATACTGCAGCCAGACACCAGGGGGCGGGGCATCTGCTGGAGGCTTCAGTTTGAGCCGAACGTCGTTACGTCCACTCATTATACAGTCTATGGTCCAAACTGCTTCGTCTCACTGTAAACTTCCTTCAAGCTACTATGGTAAAATATTTTGTCTGGCACAGTGACGACACATGATGGAATGCAAAGATTTACATGTTTAAAACTAATCATTTCAAATCAATTGCTAAAAAACTGAGCTGTTCATTGCATCCTTTATATTTTCCATTTTAATATTTGTAAGTTTTGCAGCCATAGTGTGCAATGGCAAAACTAATTCAAATACCAGGTTTGTTTTATGCACAAAGACAAAAAAGCTGAATTCCTGAGGCCTCACCTTCACCCATGTGTGTGTTTTTTCTTCTCTGATTTTGATCATTAATATTAATACAGTGACTCTCACAGACTTCACTTCAAGCTCTGGGAAGTTCTGATGTGCTTCTGGCACTATAAAGTGACACTTTTGGAACAGATGAATACCCAGTCAATCAAAATTAGCATGGACAGAGAAATGAATAATGAAACCTGCAGAGCCTGTAGCTGGAAACACACATTCAGCCATTTCTATTCTTTGGCACAAGAGTCTGTTTGTGGAAAATGAGACAATTCCACCTCTGCTGCCAACACCAGAAAGCACCAAAGACATTAATCTTTAAATCCTTCACACAGAGGCTTTAACCAAGCCCTAAGAATAATGCCAGCATCGTGCAGATGAGAGCTTTCTTTGTTGATATTTACCATCAGTTATGTCAGCTATATCATTCTAATCACAACAGAGATTACTGAAACACATAACCACAGGGCTGTGGTAATCCACTCTCCTACAATGATGTGTATGTTTGTTTACCTTCTCATAAACTATTTGTTTCTGTTTATTTGTATTCATCAATCTGAGCTTCCTCAGCACATCCAGATGGTCAGTCCACCCTGCTCCTATGACATGAACATACACAGTGAAGACACTTTGTGAGAGACTTTGAGCCATGGGCCACAAACTGTTCTTCATTTATCAATCTGGCGTGTTGTTTGGCGCAGATTTAAGTGAAAACTAGCTAACGGGGACGTTCACATGTGATTTATCTATTGTGCATACGAGGACCAAACAGTGTAAAACTGATCAAGTAATCTGGCTGTTGAAAACACTCCTAATTCAAGAAAAGGGCCCCTAAGTATTCACAGTCCAGCCTGACAAACCAATAGAATTTACGACATTCAGGGACCAACTACATTGAGGGTAAAAAAAGAGACTTCTCTTTGCTGGAGATTGGCGCCATAGTAACAGAGGCAGAGAGAAATGAAGCTGTGTGTTTTGGCAGCCAGAAAAGTGGCGTCTAAGACAAAGAAAAACCACGTCTGCAAGGTAATAACTGCAGCCATCAGCAGCATGGATGTGACAAACCGAAATACAGCAGAATTTAAAACATTTAATTAACGCACTTCGTCCACCATCCATTTCTAATCCATGATATCTCAATCTAATAAATATATCACAAATATGTGCAGAAAGTGGAAATACCCCTACTAAAAATGTGCGTTGAAAGAAGCTGCTGTCAGACTGAGGAGTGAGTGGAGCACCTGCCAAGTTTGTGTCAGTTTCAGGCTGAAGTAACAGAGGAACAGATGAACCTGCAGTGAGTCTGATGTAGATCGTATAACATTTTTAAAATTCTGTACCACATACTGGGTGACTTACTAACTGCTTAACTTATAAACTAATTTCATTAACTTTATTTATGGTCTGACCAAGTAGTAATTTTCAAGAAGGTAAAAGACAATTTCGAAGCAAAAAAAATCAGTTTCAAAACATTAAATTTGATATCAGATCATACTTTTCAAATTCAATTTCCAACAGCACAAATATCAGCCTATACTAGTATGTCAATCCTAGAAGCTAGTGCTGTGTCTCAAATCAAGTACTTCTGAACTTACACATAAGATTCTAGGTGCGTAATTGTGTACACAGTGACACTATGGAAAAACAGTGCACACTTCTCACACTCAATAGGCACAATATTGCTAAGTACAGGAAAGGGCAGTAACAGTATAAACAGTGGTGATGGGTGTAATGAAGGAATAACAGAAGAATATCTGTGAATGGTTGTGATGTGCAACGCTATTTACAGTAAGTGTGAAGCTGCAGTGTTGAATTTGGGACGACACTCCTCTACAGAATATTGTGCACTGCTCTGCTGAGTGCAGAGTGTACACAGTGCACTTTGTGTACAGGTACTCATTGATACAAGATACAAGATGAGATACAAGATGTTTTATTTGTCGTTGTACATGTTTCAGAGCAACAAAATTAAATTTCAATTTCAACATAACAACACCAAAAAGACAGAAGCAGGAGCACTGTTTGGACAGCCAGTTTGCACAGCGCCCCATTTTGCGAGATGTGAAAAAGAGTACAAGAGGGAAGAAGAGGGGGAAAAAAAGCAAATACCAAACTTGACTCCTATGAGGGGCACAGTATGGGATTAGGTTAAAAAAAAAAAACACCACAGAACAGAAGCAACATAATGAACCATGACAACAAAACTCGGTAACACTTTAGATTAGGAAACACATATTCATTAATTTGTAGTCAATAAGTAATGGAGTCTGAATTCATGGTGCAATAGAGGTAGAATAAGGTGTTAATGCCTGCTTAATAAATACTAATTAGCTACTTATATGCATGTTAATAAGCACCTAGTTAAAGGTGAATATGTGTTCCCTAATCTAAAGTGTTACCAAAAACTCAAAGACTTGCACATGTGGGAGGGGGAAGGGTGTTGGAGTGGGAAGGTGTCACAGCACAGACACTGAGGAGCGTGGGCAGCCTCACTTGGGCGTGTGGCATCAACCCTTAGCAGACTGCACTGTAACAAGAGAGGGAGGGAGTGGGGTTTGGGGCCAAGAAGGCATTGAGTTGGAGGGATGTGTGTGTGTTTTGTGTCTTCATGTGTGTGTATGTGTAAGCCCATCTCCACCCAGACTCAACAATGTCTCTGCCATCTGAAGCATTCTGGACTAGTCAAAGGACTAGTTAAGGCAGCTTGATTAAGGGGTAACAGTAATACATCCCAGAAGTCACAAAAGTATGGACTAGTTTTCCTGTTTTAATACATTTTTATTTGTGCTCCTGTTTTTGGCTCAGTAATCCTTGTTTGGGGAGTCGGGTGAAGTTTTTGCTTTGTTTAAATATTAAGAACATGTTTTCTGTATTTGGTTCCCTGCATTTAGAGGGCAATCTACCCGACTTTAAGGCTTTTAGACACCACTCAGGGTTATTTGAGGCCCCTCTCTAATAAAAAGCTGTATAATACGTCCAGCTCAGAGTTTAAAGCAGCCAAACCTTTAGCTGACAGATAAAGTATTTTACGAGCATGGGCCCAGGTGATTCAGCATTGTTTCCGGACATATTTGAGAAGCACAGTTCCCCTGTTTATAGCTCTTACTCTGGAGTGGTCAAGCAACATTACACCGCTCATGAAATACAGTTTAATATAATGGACAGAGGCAGAATGCTCATAAAACAGCGTGTGTCGGAGTGTCTGCCGTGACAGCTGAAGCCTGCAGATTTATGTGTGAGGGAATGACACACTTCAAAGAAACAGCATGAGGAGGTGTGTGTGTGTATGTGTGTGTGTCGGGGATTTTCTCCGTGCAACAGCTCAAACAAAAGGGCAACACACACACAAAAGAGTGTGAGATTAGTCATCAGCAGTGAGATAAAACTGTTATATCTGTAATCACCTGCTGGCTGCTCCTCTCTGACTGAACTTTATTTTATTGGGTTCACTTATTCAATTATTTCAGCAGCACCTGCATATTTCACTCTGCCACTTAGGAATAAAACTTCATTTGCTGTAATCACAATGGGAAATGTATGAAGAGTCCTTAATTATAGCTGTAAATATAAGAGGGGCTTTATGTTATCAGAGAGATTCAACAGCCCACACTCTTATCTTCCTGCATCTACTTTCCTTTTCTGAATAAGTTTGATTTAAAAGTAAAACTTTGGCAAAGATCTCTATGCATTAAAATAAACATGTTACAAAAAAAGATTATCTGGTTTTAGTCAGATTAGTTTCTCAAAATGCCCACACACGGGATGCTTTTAAAAACAGACAAACTGTAGTTTAGAAGATATCGACATTCAGGTTTTGCATTCACCATGCTATGTTTCAGAGCTTGTAACTCTAGAACCATAAGGTCAGAATTCATCACATGACACATCATTTAAAAGCTTAAAGTCTCTAGTTTCAGAAAATGCCATGATTTTATATGCAGCTAAAGTTCACATCAGGATAAATGCAGCTGAAACATCTTTTTTCTTCTCTAATTTTTTTATGACATTTTTAACTTTTTTTTTGAACATCATTAACTACATTCACTTCAAGATGCTTCATGCCAGACGTAAGAAATCCACCATATCACTTCTGCATCTTATCATCTACATCTGGGTGAAATTTGAGCTTTCTATGTGAAACCTTGTAAGAGTTAGAGAGTTTTTAGTCCCAGGTGACCAAACACCAGCAGATGCGGTTGCATTTTCCAGTCTAGTCTGATGACTTTGCACAAAAAACAGCTGCATCAGTGCTCAGTGTCCTCTTTGTAGTCAGCCTTGCTCTCTCTTTGAAAAGTTTCTCTAAAACTTATGGAATTATAGCTCCTGGTCACAGATTGTACTGCTCCTGTTGCACACATGACGATGTAGGATAATGAGAATGCTGTAAAGCAGAGAGCAGTTGTTGTATAAATCAGGCTCTCCTGGCATCAAATCTCTGTGTATCAAGATTGGGACACTTCTATCTTGTAGTCAGTAGTTTATGAAAATAAAATATTTCAAGCTTTGACAGATTCACATTGAGGAGGAAATGCTATAAGACTGTGAAGCTGCTGTTATTGATGAGACTTTACAGGAGAAATTTCACCACTTGGAATAATTTGATGAAACAACACTTTTGATATGTTTGAACTCTGGATTTCTCTGGTGGAAAGTAGAGTGAATTTTCAGGGTACTCACTATAGATGTGACATAATGACCTCAAATCTGGTAGGACCTCCCAGTTGTTTTGATTGCCATCTGAATGATTCTTTCATTAATTACGTTTTGTAAATTAAAAAAAACTGGAAAACTGCAAAACAAACATAGTGACTGAAATGTGAAGAATCTAAACTTCTTAATGCAGGATGGGTTCCAGTGTTTGACAAAGGCGTTACGGTGTCAGAGAAATGGCAAAGGGGCGCCGACGCCCCATTGTTGCATAATAGGTTACAGCCTCATACAAGCAGTTTATCATTCATTTATTCATTCTCCACACACAGACAACCTTTCACACACACTCACTCAAATACAGCCAATTACCAATTACCAATGAGCTTGTTTGTGGACTGTGGGAGAAAGCAGCAGTTACCAGAGAGAACACACACATGTATGGATGAAGCAGTAACTTTCTCACCTTGATGTGTGGCTTTACAAGAGTGCTTATGTGTTGTTTTTTTATTGTTCTCTAGATGCGTTCTGTTTCCTCTCTGATGTATTGAAGGTTGACTGCTCCAGCTCCAACAACCACATCCCTATAAATCAGCTGACAAACACCACAGCATGCTGGGACTGGAGAGTTTTAGTCTGTACATACCAAGACGTGTACAAAACACGAGTACAAGGAGGGTTTGATTTTTAACATTTAATTCACCATTCAAGTTCAGGATAGAAATAATTCTGAAAAATCTGGACAATTTATAAGACATAGGTTTGCTTCTTGTCTCTTTTCTTCTAATGAGTTGGGGTTGTGAAATGGACATTTTTGGACTTGTTAGATATTAAGTTTCTTTAAATTAGATTGCAGAAAGAATGGGCATCATTTCAGAAATTTCTCCAATTCGGTGTAAAGCTTTGGATTTTTCCCCCACAGTCGGACGTAAAGCTCAAGGGGTTGTCGTGCTTTCCGTGCCGTCATTGCAGACAGATATTGGGCTACTTTTGTATTTTCCTTACAAATGTGACATCTGCACAGCCTTAACGGATTAAGGGACAAGGCAAATAGTCGGGCTCTGCACTGTAAGACAATAATCCTCCCTCATTTTTTCCATCAGGGGGAAAATGTTCCAGCATTTAGCTTTGATTAATTAAAGACCCTTCTGCGGCTGGCTTGGAGGAATCAGAAATAGAACATGAGGGCTTGTTGCTCAGGCCTCTCTGCACACTGCTCTTAAATACTTTCAAACCTGGTGAAAGGCAGAAAGAAACCCTCAGGGAGTGGCAGAGCTGGCTCTTACAAATGGAGCCAGTATGCACGGGCAGCTCTGGGGACACCTCAGGGCTGTCAGGATAGTTACGCTGCTCAAAGTCAGGCCTGAACTCAAAGTGAGCAAGAAACCTGTGGCGCATGGCACACTGCTGTAGGAGTCCTGCTGTATGTGGATGTTTGATAAGGATAGCAGCCCATGGGGAGCACAGCAAGACCGGGCAGAGCCAAATGGCACAAGACCAAATGTGGTTCCATTTCTGCCCAGCAGACATCACAGAGACATAAAGGAAAAAAAAGCTCCAACACATGGACTCACACAGCATTTAATGTCAGGAAAGAATGAGAGAGAGGGAAGTTTCTTCTGCTCACACATTGTTCTTATAGAGATGAAATTGGCTCAGATTGTTCCCATTAACCCTTTGACACCTGAACCTCCAAATGCCTGCCTGCACGACAGTATATTACTTATTTGAACAAAGCGGTCAAAAATGTCCTAGGGGTAAGTACTAAGGCCCATTTTCTGGAATGCCTGAAACTTTTAATATCTGGGAATTATTTCTAATTTGCTGCATGTTGCATGACAGTGAAACCATTTAAACAGAAGAAAACACACGGAAAAAGAATTGGATTGTAGAGGTTTGATGGTTAGAGGTGAAGGGAAAAACACTCAAATTTTACAGGGTTAGCTGAAAATTTGAATATGAACAAACGTACAATAACATTTATGAGTCTTTGCATCTTAAAACAGCACCAGAACCTCCAGCATCCCCACAGCTTCTTCGTCTCCGAGCACATAAGCCACCTGAGGACGGCTGTTCCTCATCATGAGACAAAAACCGAAACAGTTTGGACCAAGTTTCCTGAGCCTCTGTAGCTCACACACCCTCAAAACATCAGTGATCCACCTCCGTGTTTCACAGTAGGAGTGGTGTATCTTTCATCATAGGCCTTGTTGACTCCTCTCCAAATGTAACGTTTATGGTTGTGGCCAAAAAGTTCAATTTTGGTCTCATCACTTCAAATGACTTTGTTCCAGAAGTCTTGAGGCTTGTCTTTGTGCTGTTTGGTGTATTTGAATTGAGGCTCCCAAACATCAAAATCTTTCTTGAGCTAAGTTTAGTTGATTGAAGACGTAAACAGAAAACAGGCAACACAACCAGAAACAGAGTCCACATTTCAAAGCTGTGATAATTTCATCACTGTGAGTCTAATCTGTGGAAATACAAACAACACATTCCTCTAACGGTCTCACTAAGGGGTACAGTGTTGGCTCAATATTTTACCTGCAATAAATGTTCTTACTTGCTACATGTATCTTTTTTATTTTCATTAATAATTTAACCCTGTAATGACCTTCCCTTACCTTACTGGGCCAGTAGAGGCAGCACAACAACTTTACATTGAGAGGAGAGTCCAGTGTCTATTGTTACAGTAAAAAATTTACACAAGAAGAGAGTTTAGAGTGGGGACTTTGGGGATTGAAACACGTGGTACAACATTAACCCCAATTTCTGGTTGGATTTATGACTACAAGAGAATTTTTTTGACTTAAAGGTAGGGTCTGCAGGATTTTTCTAGGAAACAAAATCTCAATTTGAAGTCAGGTGAACGGCTCTTGAGTGACTTGTGAAACACGAAACACTGATGCAGGTGCTCGCGAGACTGGTGAGTGTTATCATAAAGCTACGGCTATTAGCTACAATATGAGGCAATGAACATGCCCTGCCACTAGCATTACGCCACGGAGGAGGAGCCCTGTTTGGATGTTGCATTTCTGAACATTAGTGAAAAACTTTGTGCAGACGCCACCTTTTAAGTAAAGTTAAAATGTATGATTAAGACTATAAAGGTCGAAAAAGACAAATTGTGTTGAAAGCTAATAGCTGCAGAAGTGGCACTGCTTTTAATAACTATGAATGAAAACAATAATACAGACACAACAACCACACAGGGAGAAAGATGCAGATATAGACCCCTACATGCAGAACCCCCCCCCACATACACACATGCTGTCTGTACTAATGATATGTTTCAGGGTGGCGTATATACTTCAATCAAGGATGGAATTGTATTAAAATCTATGCTCCAACCTGTTCATCAGTGCAGAATAACCAGCACAGCAGGGTAGTATGTCTAAAATGTAACATCTGGGTGCAGCAGATGTAATTTCTGTGTAAGTGGTCACAAACAGCAGGAGAGAGCCTGTACATGGTTGTGAGTGAAAGACAACCAGAGAAATAACTAAAATATCCATTAAAAGTTACTTTACAGAAGCTGTATGCCCGTCACCGCAACAGAAGAAAAAGCACAGTAATGAAGCAGTGATAGTGTTTCTTCTCTGCGTCCTGCAGCGACCACCTGCCTGTTTCCTCTGACTTTTAATGACTCCAGTCCTGTGCAGTGTCAGTTCAACAGACTGCATTTTGGCAAGTTTCCTTATGTGATACTGGTTATTGTCAGTGCAGTTTCAAACTTTCACCATTCAGTGTCTGATCTTGTTCTGGGGCTGGAGACTCAGAATGTTGTAAATGTCTTCATATACAAAAGCAAAACAAACAAAACAAACAACTATCAATGTTAAAACAGGCTTCGCTTTCCTCAGCTGTTCTCCAGATACATCCAGAGAAACCACTCCGCATTACATGTTGACACCAGAAACTTCTGGTAGACCACATTATGTGTGACTGGGCTTGTTGTGTTTTGTATAAATATAATTCTCAATTACACATTTTAGGACACATAGACATTGTCTAAATGCGACTCTAAGGCAGGAACTATTTTCTCTTCCTTTTTAGGAGGGGCTAAGTGGTGGAATTATCTCCCATTTACTGTGCATATTTTGCCCACAGCACCCTTATTTACAAGAGACATAGTATTTTAATAGAATGGTATTCTGAGTATTATTTCCATGATCCAGAAACATTTGGACAAAAAACATCCCTGACACTAGAGGATTACCAAAACTTAACTTTGATTTGTTTTCTTACAGAACTTCTCCTTCAGTGGAGAAACTGTAGCGTCATATCTGTAATAATGTTGTCATGTGTTTTGAAAGTGCAGTGAAAAGAATTTATGTTAACATGAAAACACTTCAGGACTGAAAACGCTGTAGTACGCATGCCAGGCCTGTAGATGGCGATATAACTGTGTGAGCCATTTAAGTGACAACGTTTTCGAGGCTGCATTAGAGGTGAGCTGATCATCTGGCATATATATTAAATGTTTTTTTTGCTGATTGCAGAAATGGTGCAACACATGGCCATGTTATGCCACAATGGAAGTGCAGTGTGCAAAACGGAGCGTGATGTTGGCATTTCCACTGAAAACTCCAGCTACAGCAACAGTGTACCAGCCACTTAGTTCAGTCTAGCCTGTTAATACTTTCTCCTGTGAGTCCAGAGTCCTGTCAGATTATTGTTGTCACCCCTGTGTGTTCTTCTTGACCAAGAGACCTCATCTTGTGGCTTTTTAATTCTCTTTTCTTGTCCTGGGTCCAACTTTTGTCGCTCCGGAGGTCAGTCAGTGGCAGACCTAAAGGCAAACCTTGCCTTTTGAGACCCATCCTTTTAACGTCACCATTTTCTTATGTTTAAGCATGTAGCGAAACAAACTGGTTTTGGGGGGGTCTGAAACAGATTAATGGCATCTCAATTCATTTCAATGGGAAAAAATATTTTTACATAAGAGTAATTTAAGTTACAGGCCCCATCATGGAACAGTTTAATATGAGTCAAGGCACCGCTGTATACTGCAACTGCAAGCCTTCATGCAAAACTCAGATATTAATGTTGTTTGTTTCTTTTGTTCGTTTCTTTCCCCACTAACATCAAAATTACAACACTAATGTCAGATGCTGCAGAGTACTCATGGAGAACTGTGTTTGTCATGGCTTCATGTTGATATTCTTCTTCCTCTCACACATTACAATCCTGAAAGAAGTGCAGTCATTACTACACCTCTGTACACACACACACACACACACACACACACACATGCATCCTGAAACAGAACACAATCTGTGTTCCAGTTTGTGATTTCACTTCCCATCACGGCATGGCAGTAAGGTAATAGGCACTGTTTGTAATCACATAATACCTGTGTGCCACACACACACACACACGCACACACACACACACACCAATGCTCTACTCTGCCAGCTCAAATGTTACACATTACCTCTGTCTTCATCCGATTCCTCCCACCTCTGAGGTATGATGAGAGGTGAAATGACTTTACCTGACAGTTACAGCTCTGTCCTTTACACACTGAAACCAGAAGTCATATTCTGCAACAGATAAGCTGCAAAAGCAGGTGAATCAGTGAGCAGATGACAGGAAGAGCTCATGCTTTTTCATGTTTGCTTCCACCATGTGATCCACTCCCTCTACTACTAAATCCTGTATTTTTACAGATTTAAATTCTTCAATTAAGGCATTGATTGGTATCCATTAGACAACTTTACAGACCATGTCCCCCAAACAAACATGATAAATTTATTTAAAGCTAGAGGTTTAGAAGTTAGAGGTTTGAAACAACAAAGAAGCTCTTAAAAATAAATTTCACCACCTTTAAAAATACAGTGGACAAAAGAAGAAGAAGAACACTGTGTTAACATACACTGTAAAACTTTTAGTGTACCAGTACAGTATTTTACTGGTGAAACTGCTACCTGTAATTTACTGTAATTGCATTGATTCTTACTTTAAAGTATAAATACATTCTATTTGAATGTATAGTATCCTGCTGTATAAATGTAAAAATACAGAGTTCAACTTATGTACCACTCATTGGATAATTACTCATGGTTACAATGCCTGTTAGGAAACAAATTACAAAGGCATTCAGTTCACCTTACCCCCTCCCAGCTGTTTAGCAGAGCTTCAGCTCACAAACTTTACCCAGAATACCCTTATGAACTGCAACATAACGATCATTAGAGCCATGAGTGAGGAGGGAACATGACTCAACAGCAGATTCCCAACAGTGATCCTCAGCTGTAAAAAGTACATTACTGGAAGTAGGAGTGTTTTACCATAAGGGCCATAGGCGAGGGCTCGAATTCCCAGAATGCATTGCTTATTACAGTCTTATCCTGTCATACAAAAATACAGCACATTATGGTTGGGATTCTGCTGCAAGTTTACATAAATTCGGTGGGTCGTGAAAGATTAGACAGGATGCTCTAAAACAGCTGGTGTTATGGGACTCTGCTCTGAGAACATCTGGCAGCCAATGAGTTAAACTGCTCTTAAATTTTTCCCAAAGCTTGAAGCAAAACAATGTCAGAGGGATACACAACACACATAACGATGTATCTTTGGGGCTCTCCATAAAGGGCCCTCAAATGTGAAATACTGCCAAAGTCAATACAAGAAGCAAATTTTTTAAACCAAAACATTAAAGAGGGTCAAATCAAAATGAGACGCGCACTGTAAAAAATAAATAATAAAAAAAAAACTAAATAAAAAAAAAGGTTAAAGCAGCAAAATTTCCAAGCGAATACTGCAAAATTTCAGTGATTTTTCACAGTATATGGTACAGTGTTGGCTGTAATTTTACGATATCCGTTTGGAAACTTTGCTGCCAGTGCTTTCACCATTTTTTCTTTACAGTTTTGACCATTTTTACAGTTCTTTTTTTACAGTCCAGTTTTATTAATATCTGTAATATCGTGGTGTAAAATATTTATTTTAGAAAACAGTCAACTCTATCTACTGTTCTTCCTATTAAAATACTATTTTTCCCTTGTAATTTCTTTCCAAACCACCCATCACCATGAATGAGGAGGGCACACAGTGGAAATAAGAGCCTGCTGTACATTACCACATTATACAGGTGACTGTCTGCACTTTATCACTATTAATTTTTTTTCATGATATCTTAAAGTTGTACAACATAATTTGCATTGTCTCTATGAAGAAGGGGGAAAAAAAGACAGAAATGATCATTTTCTGAACCTGTTGCACAAAAAACTCAACCCTAAGTCTGACTGGAAGGAAGCAGAGATCTAAGTTCAGTGGTTTAGCTGGACTGCTCAGGGATGGACTTGTTGTGTGAGTTGAAGGCTGTGAAGGATATTTGGGTTATTTGACTGAAGTTTTATCAGTCTACGTTCCAGGCCAGGCTCCCTGAGCAGCAGCTGAACACTGAGAGTCTTAAAACGGTCTGGTACACATCCAGAAAAGAGAGCTATTAATAATGAAGAGCACATTAGAGCGTATGGCCTCTATTATCTCTCTGGACAGTCCTGTGGGGATAATGTCAAGGGGACTGGATGAGGGTCTTATGTTCGACTCAATATTCATGAGTGCATGCGGTGATATTAGCCCGAAGCAACTTAACATAATTTAGACAGGATTCAGGTGCAGCAGAGACCACTACAGAGACCACCGCAGGGACAGGGGTGTGATGTTAACCCTGATACAGTCAGACGGACTGACAGAGGAGCTGAGGTCTGTCTGCTTCCCCTTAATGAGCAGAGGCAGAGGAAATCACTCTGATGGTGTAAGTCCCTCTGTCTGCAAAATACATGTTCAACTCAATTATTCAACATTTTCTTTAAACAAATATACATCCCCCTTTTAATGTCAGAAAAAAAAACACCAAGTCCTGGTTTTAATTGGTGGATGAAAACATTAATTGTGTTTACATATTTTGACAGATCCTGCTTTCATAAGCCGTATTCAACCAATATTAGATTCACCTGGGAATCTCTGGTAATTTGTAATAACCGCAGAGGACGTCTGTGTTTTTAATTTGGTGTGAATTGACCATGTCAGTAATTTGTAAAGTTAAAATCCCAGGACAAATCACCGACCATATTTCACACGCACATAGGTCCTCTAATAAAACTAATCTAGTCTGAATCTGCATCTCTGTAATATAAGGTGGTAATTATTTTAACTGCAATTTTGATAGACATAAGATGAGAGGAGACTCGCTATGAACCCCTGTATGTCATCAGTAAATAGGACATAAACAGACTAATTTAGGGATGTAAATGTAGCAATAAAAAAGCACGTCCCCGGTTAAATGTCACTCAGAGGATCTAAGGCTGACAGTAATGATAACAACAAATAAAACAAACTGCAGACAAATATTCAGACAGGTCCATGACCCAAGAGGTCTAAAAACAAACATGCCTAAAGTATAGTGTGGAGTCTCTGCATGCAACAGGTTGGCACTGATGCACTTTCTCTGAGCTCATATTATAGATAAAATCTAAACTAAATTGATGAAAACAGTGTTGGTTTCACAGTGCTTTATTGCTCTTATTAGACATGTGGAGATCCAGATGTAGAGAGAAAGGATGAAAAGCTTTGCTGCAGACAGAGGTAAAGAACGTGTTCGTTACATTTGGAGAGCAAACAGAGTGAGTACATTATGGTAATGTCACCAGCAACACATAAGGTGAACTGTGCTTCCTTTTTAAGACTTTATAATTAAAGTAAGACCTTTAGTTATTGCTGCTTCACTCACTCAGGAATGACAACTGATGGTTTAAAATCAGGGGTAGGACTGAATAAGAACTGACTCTTTGCGTTGTAGCTTTTCAGTTTTTAGATGATTTAATTCATTCTGCATATCCTGGAAGTTTCAGTGCACAGTGTTTGACTGAAGCCAAGTGTGGAGGTCTTCTTCTTCTTCATTTATCTGAATGTCCAGCTGGCTGTGTGCTGCAGATTGAGGTGCTGCTAACGCATGATGGGTCTGTGCAGCGTTCTCAATCAGAAACATGAGCAACATAAAGTTAATCACAAGCTTCACTCATCCAATAAGACTGCACCTCACCAAAAACTGTGCCCTTTACCCTTGACATTATTTATTAGTACTTCACCAAAAAAAAAAAAAAAAAAACATCTGTCCTGAGCATTCCCAGCTAATGTGCCCAATAGACATGGTGCATCTTTAGGAAAGGATTTTGTATCTGTGCTTTTATTTTGAAGGCCTCTGTTTATGTGCAGCCATTTTGTCTGTTATGTCTACTCTGGTTCCATCATTATATTCTGAGCACAGCGCTGGGCTTTTATTTTATTTTGATATGTACATATATTATTATTTTGTTAATTGAATTTCAACTGCATATTTGTATTTCCTGTAGTTTCATAATGAAAAGTAGAAATGTGTTGTTGTTCATCACATCCCTGTGGTTTTTGGATAAACTGTCAGTAATTATTCCTATTACAAGTCAGAACTCAGCTTCCTTTGGCTGACTTATAGATGCCAGAAGTGATGTAAATGAAAGTCAAAGAAGCAGCTTTGGCTGTTGCACTGAGCCCAATCATCTGTCTGAAGAGAGCCTGAACTCCCATCACCAATATCTACTAAAGTTAATGATGTAGTCGGCATTATTTTTACATCTAAATCCTCATTATGTGACCACTCTGTGATGATGAGAGTCACAAATGAGTCAAAGTTAGTTCATTTCCTGCTTTAATGATGTTTTTGACCTATCATCCCTCACAAACTGAGCACCAGTGGTGTGTTCTGTGGTGTTTTACTTCCATGGTGCATTGGTACTTGCTCCTCTGGGATCTGGCTGTCTTTAGAAGATCATGTTGGGTAACTGCTGTTATCCCTTCCTTCCTGCTGGGAAAACCAAGAGCCGCTCATGTGTATTAGAGCTCCTCCACTATTTCTCTGCCTGCCTCCCTCCAAT
>RPOG01000743.1:0-194551 GCA_008086565.1 Thalassoma bifasciatum | reverse complement strand
AAACAAACAAACAAACAAAAAAACCTCTGTCCTGAGCATTCCCAGCTAATGTGCCCAATAGACACGGTGCATCTTTAGGAAAGGATTTTGTATCTGTGCTTTTATTTTGAAGGCCTATGTTTATGTGCAGCCATTTTGTCTGTTATGTCTACTCTGGTTCCATCATTGTACTCTGAGCACAGCGCTGGGCTTTTATTTTATTTTGATATGTACATATATTATTATTTTGTTAATTGAATTTCAACTGCATATTTGTATTTCCTGTGGTTTCATAATGAAAAGTAGAAATGTGTTGTTGTTCATCACATCCCTGTGGTTTTTGGATAAACTGTCAGTAATTATTCCTATTACAAGTCAGAACTCAGCTTCCTTTGGCTGACTTATAGATGCCAGAAGTGATGTAAATGAAAGTCAGAGAAGCAGCTTTGACTGTTGCACTGAGCCCAATCATCTGTCTGAAGAGAGCCTGAACTCCCATCACCAATATCTACTAAAGTTAATGATGTAGTCGGCATTATTTTTACATCTAAATCCTCATTATGTGACCACTCTGTGATGATGAGAGTCACAAATGAGTCAAAGTTAGTTCATTTCCTGCTTTAATGATGTTTTTGACCTATCATCCCTCACAAACTGAGCACCAGTGGTGTGTTCTGTGGTGTTTTACTTCCATGGTGCATTGGTACTTGCTCCTCTGGGATCTGGCTGTCTTTAGAAGATCATGTTGGGTAACTGCTGTTATCCCTTCCTTCCTGCTGGGAAAACCAAGAGCCGCTCATGTGTATTAGAGCTCCTCCACTATTTCTCTGCCTGCCTCCCTCCAATGTGGCTCAGAGTTTGAGTGAAGCAGAGAAAAAGGAACCATTAAGTACATCAGAGCGAGGGAATAGTTCTGGTTCACAGTTTATCACCTGATTTTGTGAAACTGCTTTTGTAATTCCTTCTACAATTTCATATTTTTGTTCTTTAACCCCTTACATCCCACACAATTCTGCCCTGTATACCATGCTATGTATTCAAAGCTTATAAGTGTAGAACAAAAAGGTCAAAATTCATCAGTGACACCTCATTTGAAAGATTAAAGTCTCTAGTTTCAGAAAATGTCATGTTTTAATAAGGGCCAAGACTTCAACATGTTAATTGTGATTAATTAGTTACAGTCATGTTATTGCGTTAAAAAATGTTCATGCATATTAATCTCACTGCAGAACATTTCTCATATTTCAGTGGTCCAGAGAGTTTTGGCCACTTTTGCTCCAGTGTTAACTCATGGGAAAAGCACGAGAAGGATCCGCCAGTTTGTCTATTTAACAGAGTCTTGATTATGAGACCTTAAAGAAAACAGTCAGGAATATGAACTTGTGTCTGAAGCTTGCTGACAAAAATTTCGAACCAGTGATAAAACTGCCAACCAAACCTACATCGAGTGTGCATGAGAGAAAAGCTTTTTGACGAGTGGTGCTGGGTGTGCTGTGTTAAATCTGTAGAGGATCTAAAGGAGTTAATGTGACTTAATGTGTCTTTCGTTGCATTTGTTTAATTAAATGAACAAAGGAATGAATTTCCTCTCACACAAAGGTTGCCATTCTACCCGATGAGTTTATCTTAAGTGGGGTGTTTTTTCATTTTTAGCTTCGGTATCTCATGCTGAGGTCACTAAAACCTGTGTGTCAAAGTGCAGCTCTGTCTTCAGCTGAGGGCCGCTATCACCTGAATGCTAATAATGTTGCTGCTGGCGTGGAAGCTAACAATAGTGCGACTAGTGTTGAGTTTACAGAAGGTCCTTTATAGTTGACCTGACTCTCTGAAACTGATTCTGTATTGTTTATGAAAGAAAAATTGCACTGATCTATTGGTCTTTGTTAAGTACCACCTTCAAAAAGAATGGACAAGGTTTTGTTCGCTTACACTCATGTATTCATTATGTTCACTTTTCATTGACTGACTTATACATCATTTTATAAAAAATGATTCTCACTGTTCTTGGGTCAAATCCTGATATGCAATCAATTGAGATTAATCAATTACAAGCCTCTGATTAATTCAATTAATTTTCTTTAACCAAGTTCCAGTCCAGGTTTTTATATGTGGCGAAAGTCCACATCAGGATAAATGCAGCCGAAACCGGTTATTTTCCTCTTAATTTTTTTCATGACCAATTTTTGAACATCATTACCTTCAAGATGCTTCTCATCTGCATCTGGATGAAATTTGAGCTTTTTAGGTAAAATCTTTTAGGATTTAGAGAGTTTTTAGTCTCCAAACACCAGTAGATGCGTCCTCATTTCCCACGCACTAATCTGACGACTTTGCCCAAACAAAACCAGCTGTATCAGTGTTCAGTGTCCTCTTTCTAGTCAACTTTGCTGTCCCTGTTAAAAGGTTTCCCAAATATCATGAAATTATAGCTCTCAGCCATGGTTTGTATCACTTCTGTTGCACATATAGATATAAATAATTACACATGGCAAAAAAAAAAAAAAAAAAAAAAAAAAAAAACAATTCCAGCAATCTATCTAGCTATGGCAGGTTGCATGTGAATGGCAAGGCTGTTGGTTACTGTATGTGTGAGTGACAGGCCCAATAGCCATAAACAAGCCTGCTAGGAGGCTTTATGCACGCCTTTGGCCAGTCAAGCAGACTCTCCTGGCATCAAAACTCCTAGTATCGAGATGGGGATACTTTTGTCTTGTAGCCAGAAGTCTGAAGAAATAAAAGATCTCAAGTTTTACCAGGTTGATATTGAGGAGGAAATGCTATAAGACTGAAGCTGCTACAGACACCACAGACGGACAAACAACGAACTTTACAGGAGAAATTTCACCACTTGGAATAATTTGATGAAACAACACTTTTGATATGTTTGAACTCTGGATTCTTCTGGTGGAAAGGGGAGTAAATATTCAGGGTGCAGGCTACGGATGTGACGTAATGACCTGGAACTGGTAGGACGTCCCAGTTGCTCTGATCACTATCTGAGTGATTCTTTCACCAATTTTGTGTTGTCGGTCAAGAAAACTGTAAAACAAATTTAGCGTCTGAAATGTGAAGAATCTAAGCTTTTAAAAGTGATATAGCATTCTTATGTTTGACAAAGGTGTTAGTGTTTATGCTTTGATGAGTGTAGGAGGTTAATTTCACTTTTGTCTCTTTTTGGGGTGTTTCTTTGGTAGAACAGAAAACATACTGTAGACATGAGGCAGCTGTGTCGTCTTTGTGTTGAAGGATCCCCCCCTTCCTCTCCTCAGCTCCTGCAGTCTGAACCTTGAGTCACCTTGCTGAGGACGCTGAACCCTGAAATGCTCCTGGTAACAGCCATTGTGTGAGTCCTGATGGTCACTTTGTAAGGCAGCCTAATGAAGACAGGAGTGATACATAAGCTCAGTCCATTCTTTGGCTGTATGTCCCCTATAGAGGAGGGGGAGAGGGGGGGTGAGGCGAGGTGAAGTGACACTTGCCTCTCTCCAGATTGTTTACAGCAGTGTTTGCCCATCTCCAAATGAAACAGGCCTCCGCCCAGTCATCTCCAGATGAATTATTGACACCCTCCAAATTGAAGTTGTGAGCTGTGGGCACTGCAATGATACGACGTATTGTTATGGCTGCAAGAGAGAAATGACATCCCTTTTTTTTTCATAAGGCAGCCTGCGGGGATGTAATCCTTTAAATTTGCTTCTCAGAACACTTCAAGAGTTAGGAAAAGATAAAAAATATTACCACCAGTGGCGTACGCAGACTTTTTGAAGGGCAGGGGTGATATAAAACAACCATAACCTCCACTTCTACTTCTTTAATACCTGCACTGATGCAGAATGCAGCATTAATTCATTTCACTGTCCATTTCCTGAAAACATGCTCTCCAGTTCAACTTAGTGTCATTAGTTAGGAATTTATTTTACACATTAGTTAAAATGAGCTGCATTTGTTTAATAATGAGGTTATTTGCATGCATTAGCTTCATCTTTGATTGAATACATGACCTTATTTCTATGAATATTCTCTTTTTCATTTAAAATACTGTGGCCCATTAGCAATTTTTCCCATATTTATATTAATAAAAGGAATTCAGAAATTAATATTTCTGCAGTCATTTGTAATGCAGCATTGTTATTAATGAAAAACAAAAAACTCAGAGAAATTCAATTTTTTATGTGAACTAAGAGTGGCTGGAGAAATACAGGGTTCCTTTAAGATGGATTATTCTGCTTTCCCAGCTTTTAACACGTTGACCTGCACCCAGAAAATGCATTCACAAACAAATAGTAAAACTGTGTTGCTGCTTCCTCATTTTTCAACAGTTCATGTTTTATCTGTCAGATTAGCCAATCAGGAAGCAGATACACAGGTCAGTCAGCTGGTCAAGGGTCAGTGTTTACCCAAAAATACATATTGAAACAATAATATTCAAGCTTTTTGATTCTTTCTTTCTTTTTTGAGCAATTTTCACTGTTTATTAAACAGTAGTGTAATCAAATGAATGGCTCCAGTTTGCCATCTAATTCTATATTAGCTGCTTCTGGGCCCAATGTGTAGCAGGGTCTTATATCCACTGAGTTTTTATGGTGAGAAAAACCATAAAACTTGAGGTGTTGTGCCAATAACTCACTAAAGTAAGTTAACATTTCATATCTCATTATGTTAAGTAAAATTAAATGACACTTTATTAAACTTCAAAACTGACTACAGCTGTTTTGTTGTGAATTAGACTTGATAACAAAATTAAAATTACCTTGAAGAGTACATTAACATGACAACTGCTACAGGATTTTCTATGCATTTGTGCAGGGGTCATACCTACATGTAGGTCTTTTTTACAGTGTAGTCTAAAAAGAGGGTCCTGTGATTGTAACTCACACACACCCCCTTCTTAATCTACTTTATGAAGTCAAAGACAGGGAGAATTTGTTGAGAAACATGGTTTTATTAGTTGCATATTTGTTAACTTTAATTTGTAATCAGATGAGTTAGAAGACATTTGTTGGCTCAACAATTGCTAGTCATCATTTTTACAGTGTATGTGTAATGTGTTCATGATATTTATTCATATGAATAAAAGGTGACCCTGATTATAAGACAAGTCCCCTCTTTTCAACACCAAGCTTCTGTTTTTATTTTTTTGGCTTCCTGACAGTTGTTTGACATCTCTGCTGCATTGACCACCACTATCTTAAAATTAGCATCATAGCTCCTCCCCAGTTGTCTACTAACTTGCCCAATTTTTGATTCACTTTGCTGTGGTCAATGACAGCACCTCTCTGTTTTTCATCCCCTGTCACCACAGCTACAGTGAGGTCACAGGCTTCACAAACAGCCGGTGTCCTCTGTTGTTGTGGTTGCGCATCAAGCCTGCACAACATGTGTCATAGTGAGACTCTAATTATAAGACGCCCCCACCTTTTCACAGTATTTTTAACAAAAAAAGAAAAAAAAATCTTCCTATATTAGGGTCCATATTGTCACTGTCTTTCACTTACAAGTTCATGGACTATAGCAGTGGTTCGAAGATTGGGATAAGATGAGAAATTTCAACTTGGGCTCAGCTACACACTACCTGTTCATCTCCTTACTGCTTAAATTAGTTTACAAGTATATGGGTCAATGACATGACGTCCCTTTTTTTGTGTCCGAGTGCAATATTTCCTTCCATCATGAATTGAGTATTTCATCACATGTATTTCTTTATTCTATGAAACCTGTCTTATTTGAACACATCTTTAAACTATTAAAATATAGCATGTTTTTTTGTGTTTTGGTTCCTCAAACCCCCAAAATGTCAGGGTGGTGCAACTGTAACATTAGACTTTTATTTTAAAGTGAAAAGAATAAAACAGGAAACAGGAAACTGCATCAGCCAGAGGAGCCCAAATGTCATTTGTGACCAAGTGGAAAAGTTTGTAGATTTCTCTGAAATACTGATAAAAAAGGTTTTTTCACTTCATTGGTGACTGGAACAATTTCCATGTCAGGTGGTACAACCAATGTAATAATGTGAAATGTTATTTTAACATCAAATTATTTATCTTATTCACAAATAAAAGAAATGAAACACACAAAATGAAAATGTATGAGTCACTACAGACACTTGAGAGATACTTGCCAATAATTTCACACAGAAAAAATAACAGGAACATATAAAAATATTTTCATATATTTGGTTGCGCCACCTGACATTTTTGGGTGCTCAAAATAAAAATACTAAAAATAATGAACCTAAAAACTTTGAAATGTTGGTTAACTACTGAAATCTGTTAGAAAACATAATCTTTCACTCAGAAATATGTTTTTTATCCATTTTCAAAGAACTTTTTAAAAATACGTTTTTAGACCCTCTTTTTGTCATTGACCCATATATAAAATTATTCTTTGTGTTTTTCACTCCCACAGATGCTACACTGAGTAGAGATAGTAAATTTGAACATAACACATGACTGAAATAGAAAAATGAAATTATATAATATATTGATATAAGTTCACCCTCTGACCAATAAATTGTGGCATAGTCCATTTACAATGATCGTTGGTACGTGCAGAATATGAATCAATACACAATAGACATTAGTGGGATAAAAAGGTCGTCTCAGCTGCATCAAGACCTGGTGTCGTCAATCAAGTATGTTGCAAATTCGCAATAACCATTATCAAGGGGTTTAACAGGCAACTCGACCAAGTTGGTTATGTTTTCTGTTGTCCAACTTGATGATTCCCAATCTGTGGGCTGTGTATGTATTGCAAATGGGCTGCCAAATCATTTCCAAAACAGAACAATTTTGGTTGGGGGGGTAATTATACAAAGATAATAATGCACAGAATAATGTTTTAAATGCAAAAACCAAGTAACATTTAAAAAGGACATAAAAAAATGCCTTTTTTTTTTAAAGTGCTCTGGCAAAAAGCCTCTGTATTTATGAGGTGGGAGGTGGGCTGCAAAAAATTTTGAGACGAAAAAGTGGACCTTGAGTTGGAAAAGGCTGAGAACCACTAGTCTAACTAATGACCCTGTCACTTCCATTTATTTATTTATTTTTTTCAACAGCTCTCAGACCAAATTTTTCTGTACAGCAATGCCACCAAGTGGGTATAATTATGTTGAAATGCTGAGCAGCATCATTCCCTGCAAGGAAATGCAAGAGTGTTGAAATGCGGTGCTCAGCATTTCAACATCCAGCATTGGCTAAAAGGAAATGCGAGCCCTCCTCTAGTTGAAGTTACAAACAGATTAACAGCCAGAAAAAAATTTCAACATGGCAAGGTCAACTGCATGGTAACAATGTCAGTTAAATGACATAGATAGATATAAAGTAAGAATGCTGAATGTTCAGATGACACGTGAGCAGATTCTCAAACTTCTGTATCTTCTTATGTTGTATAAATCCTTGAATCTGACTTTAAACTGATGAAAACACTCTGATCTCTGTGTGTTTGGGTTCCTCTCAATAATCAGTGAAGTCATTGTTCAGGTAAACTCAAGAACCATTGAGAATCACTGTTTAGAATAATCTACAGTGTCACAAACAAACAAGCGCAGGACAATGTTTGCATTCTGTCAGAGCTTTATATAAAACTTTACCAATTATACAGACAGACAGCTCAAACATAATCAAAATGCAAACAGAAGAGGATATTAAACTTCAGATCCCCAATCTTCTGAGCTATTCTTTGGCATGTTTGCATACTTTATCGCAGCGGAGTTGAAATAGTCTGGGGAATACACAAAACGACCCGCTCTTGTTCTGTAAATGTTGGTATTCTCTGGTGGTATTTATGTCTCCTTTCTGATGTCAGCGCAGGTATGTAAATGAATGCATAAATAAGGATCACTGCAGGTAAATGTCAGGCTGTAATATCTGGTTTGTAAAATCAGAGGAGGGCACTGCACAACACTTTTTTTTTTAGCTGTAGGGCTGTTGAGAGAGAGACCCCTGCCATTCTGAGACATCAGGTCTCTGTGGTGCTGCGTGACTGCGAACAGACACTTTGCAAATGTGAGGATAATTGAATTAAAGAAGGCTATTTCTGGAGAGTCTGAGCCAAAGGCTGTCTGTCACCACTGATGGCCCCACTGAGGCTTTTGTCTCTCAGTAGAAATATCAGAGACTAAACCGAGTAAATTTGGTTTCTTTCATTGAAGAGACACAAACATGAAGAATGATGTTTGAAATATATTTTTTTGTTTACAATTGATGTTAGAGTGCATGGTGACAGCATTCACAGAGATAAGTGTATATCCAATGACATCTTTTTAAATATTTTTTGTTCTCTTACATCAATGCTGTCTGCAGCTGCTGACACAATATACACACATTGCATGTGTTACTGTGCAGGCACAGAGGGACTAGAGCAGTTGTTAACACAGAAAGTCCAGTCTAGTGTCGAGCTCTTTGTTATGATTACTTTTCCTCCACATGACTAGCGAAGGCTTGATATGTACCAGTGCACTACTCCTTGTACCGGCATTATGAGGTTGTACAGTGGTAACAGGTCATGATGGGGTGATGAAAAGAAAACTTTAACTTCAGTTATCAGTCCATCTACATCAGCAGCCTCTCAGTTTGCTTTCCAAACTGCTGATAAATCAGCCTCATGACGTAACCCATCTGCAACTAACTCTGCAAACTGGGCCGCTCCATGGAGAATCTGCACATGAACACAGCGTGTATCTGTACATCTCGCCATCTGAAAAGGCAAAGTTCCTTCAGATCTTAATTAAATCAGTAGAATTTCCCTCAAACAGTAGTTTTCCTTCAGCACCAGAGCCGACTGCACTATTGACTTCTTCCCGCCTGGTTGTCTGTCAGTGATGATCTGATGCTCTGAACAACACAGTCAGAATCAAAGAACGACAAGTGATATGATCACTGCAACATTTGCTAATCATTGATCGAGCAGTTACAGACTTCTGTCCTGTAGCACGAAAAACAAATGTTATTCCAAAAAACGATACCCACCTCCCTGCATTGCAAAACACACTATTTGAGACTGATGTAAGACCAGGTTTTACTTTTTGGCCAACAAAAAAAGTCACCACCAAAACCACAAAAGGGTCACACACTCTAATAATTGGTTGGATTGCTTTTAGCTTTGATTCCAGCACACATTCACTGTGGCATTGTTTCCATAAACTTGGATAAGCATGATAAAATTTATTTCCATCCAGTGTGTCATTAATTTGTCACCAAGATCTTGTATTGATGATGGTAGAGTCTGACCGCTGCACAAAGTTTTCTCCACAACATCCCAAAGATTCTCAATGGGGTTCAGGTCTGGATTCTGTGGGGGCAAATCCATGTGTGAAAATGATGTCTCATGCTCCCTGAACCACTCTTTCACTATTTGAGCCCCATAAATCCTGGTATTGTCATCTTGGAATATGCCTGTGTCATTAAGGAAGAAAAACCCCACTGATGGAATAACCTGCTCATTCAGTATATGCAAGTAGTCAGCTGACCTCATTCTTTGGGAACATAATGTTGCTGAACCTGAGCAACTGCAGCAACCCCAGATCATAGCACTGCTCCCACAGGCTTGTACAGTAGGCACTAGACATTATGGATGCATCACTTCACCTGCATCTCTTCTTACCCTGATGCACCCATCACTCTGGAACAGGGTAAATCTGAACTCATCAGACTAAATGACCTTCTTCCAGTCCTCCAGAGTCCAATCTTTATGCTCCCTAAAAAACTGAAGCTTTTTTTTCCAGTTAGTCTTATTGATTAGTGGTTTTCTTAAGGCTACACAGCTGTTCAATTCCAATACATTGAGTTCCCTTTGCACTGTACATGTGGAAATGCTCTTACTTTCACCATTAAACATACTCCTGAGTTCTACTGTTGTTTTTCTTTGATTTGATTCGGCCAAACGTTTAAGTGATCACTGATCAAGAACATTCGGGATTTCTTTCCGTCCACATTTCTTCCTGGAAGACGTTGGTTTTCCACCATTCTTCCAGTTTTTAAAAATGCATTGGACAGTTTTTTAGTAGTTTCTACATCAATCTCCTTAGATGTTTTCTCTGCTTGATGCCATAATTTGACCCTTCATAAACAGACTTACATCTTTTCCACAACCACAGGATGTGTCTTTCTCCATGGTTGTTTAAGAAATGAGAAGTTACTCATTAACTTGTTTCCAGCTGAAGAATAATCACCCATGCAGTAATTATCCAATAGGAGGCTTGTACCTATTTGCTTCGTTAAATCAAGGTGGCGACTTTAAGAGTAGTTAGAGCAGTTCAGGTAGAAGGTGCAGCAAAAAAGAGTGAAGTAGTAGTAGCAGACGTAGAAGAAGCACAGGAAGTTGTAGTGATCCCAGCAGTGAAAAAAAAGAAGTGTAACTACAGCTGCAGCTTCCTTAACAGCTGTTGGTGTTAACAGTGTGTTTGCGTCAGGGCCCGAGAAACAGCACAAGTCACTTTAGTGGAAGTTCCTGCAGTCAGTCTAAGATTGATATAAGGAGCTGTGAAAGTTTCAGCAGCAGCAGCAGAGGTGGTGGAGGCAGTGGTTGGAGTTACAGTGACAGAGGCAGCAGCAGTATTAGCAGTCACTTATTCAAAGCTGCTGATAAGAGACACAGATACACACTGATATGAGCCTTTAAAAGCTGCCATCAGAGGAAAGTCCGTTCAGCTGTGTCACCTTCACAGCCGTGCAGGATTTGAGAAGGAACAAGACAAATACAGGAGAGGGCAAAGAAGGGAGAGAGAGAGAGAGGGAGGGAGGGAGAGAGAGGTGGCACTTTGAGATGTTTTGTTCGTTGCAGCAGATGCTGTGCCATGCTGCTGTTGGCCAGAACAGACAAACCTATACTGCGACTCGTCCACACACACACACACACACATACACATCGACTCGCCTCCTTCTTATGTAAATAAAAGATTGTGCAGCGGTGTGAGAGAGGGAGACAGATAGAACCACATGATGTTACAGAGAGCACACAGTGAGCCTTCTCCATACTTCAAAAACAGTGAGGGGGAGAAAACGCCTCACAGGCCGAACTGTGGAGAATAACCACACTGCTCTCTGGTGGTGGAGGGAGGTACAGCATGGGAGGGACACTGCAGATGATTTCATCCTTCCCACACCAATAAGATAACAAGTGGTTTCTTGTTCTTTCTCTGTTCCGCCTTGTTTTTCCTGTCAGGTTTTATTTAGCAGAGTTTCATTGATGAGTCAGCAGACAGAGTTTTATGTTCACAGATCTGTTCATGATGAAAACGTCACAGCTTGTTGAGTTCATTTGAGATCTTTAATATGCCACAGAGCTTTATGTGTGTGAGAATGGCCCCAAGTGTAACAGTCCTCCCACTCACACACACAGGTGACTGTATCTTCTCACTTCTCTGCTGGTTCTGGGCTTGTTGAACAGCAGGTTGCTGGTGGGCGGAGCTTAGCTACACCAGGGGGTATTGGCCTGTCTCTCAGGTGTATAAAAGCAGGAACAGTCGGTGCAGTTATCTCTCTCATTCTCACTTTGAACCAATTCGTTATGTCTTTTAAAAACAAATTCTAGTTTGAGACAAACATTTAAGCATATTCATACCTATTAGTCCTTACAGTCGGGGTTCCGTTTAATGCAAGAGGTTTATGACAACACCTCCTCCACAGTCGCCATGTTTGTTTTTGAGGTTGTTGTTGTCATAAACTTCAGTCACTGGGCTGACTCCTCCTCTCCCCCCCCTGTGGATAGTTTGGTTAATAGCAACATAAAGGACGCATGGAAGTATGTAAGCAATGATGGTGACACCATTGGAAAAGGACAAATAGATTTTCATGTGTGGACTATTTTTCTTTTTTGGCATAAATGACCATGGCGTGTCTCCAGATATGAAACGGATAAGTGTGATAAGTTGCATCCAAAGGTTCTGACTGGTCCAGCATAGCCAAGCTGGACTAACTTCTTAACCTGTCAGGTTCAGAGGAAGGATTCAAGTGCAGGGGGTTTAATATAGGTCTTTAATCCAAAAAATAGGTTTGATACACAGAGATCACAGAGAAGATGAAGATAACAAGTCAGGCAGGTTAAAAATCAGGAAACGAGGGGAGTCAGAGAAAGGGTCAAACACAAGGAGGAAATGGGAGAAAAAGGCTGGATATACCGTATTGGATATGAAGGCTATTGATAATCTAGCAGAGAGAACTCCAGTACATGAGATGGAGACACCTGTGAGGGAGGCAGCTTAACAAGAACTGTAAAAGGCGAGAAGGGTTAATAAGATAAAACAATAATGTTCAAAATAATGCTTTAACTTGAGAAGTGCTGACAGTACTGTATGAGACAACAACTATTTACAGTTAAAAATAGCATCCATTGTTGCTTGAATATTAACACAAATAGAGATTATATTTATATCAAAACATGCAAACAGAAAATGTTGGCTCTGTTTTTCAGATTTCTTTGTTGAGGTGACAAAACCAGGACAACAACAGTACTGGTCGAGGCAGATTTATTTAGGAAACAGAAATATGCGAGCACAGGTGAGCTAATTTTATACACATCATCTAAATTAAGTATCTAAAGCCCTTTTTTGTTTGTGTTTGTCTGGTTTTGGATTGGCTTATTTGAGTGTTTCCACAGCAGGGTGTCACTCATCTCCAACACCCCTATTTTGGGAGTCACACACAGAAAAGTTTTTACTACCCCTAATTAAAAATTCCCTTTCATTATTGTGTTTCCACATAGGGAGGCAACTTTTCCCTCATAAGAATTGAGATGTGCTCATGCTTGTGCCTGATGAGTTTTTTTTTTTAAAAGAGTATCTCAGCTGGTGATTAAAACAGAAGTGTTTCATGCCAATTCAAACCATAGAAGAGCTGCAACTGTGCATTACATAACTGTCTGCAGGGAAAATGAAAGAAACTTTTATTTCTGGAAGCTAGGGGGCTAAAAATAGCTTCACTCACTTCCCAGCTCCATAGGGCCAGAATGTCCTCTTTTAGCCTTACTCACTGTCCCACAGTGCTTTAGCTTTATTAGTCAATGCAAGTGTTTGTGATCACTTTATTAAAACAGTAACTAAACTCACAATAACACAGCACTTATGTAAACATACTGTATTAACCACCTGATATATCATCCTGAACCTGTGCAGGTTTACGTAGATGTAAAACTTTGGCTCATACTGAGGGTAAACTTCTTTCTCAGGAAACACAAAGCTTTGAACTTTTCAAACTCTTTGAAATGAATCAAAAGTTCAGACTTAAAGACTCACATTTTTGTGTCAGTTTTTGGTTTAGCTCTCTCCCCAGGTACGTCTTGATGGTTCCACTAAATCTCCTGAGGACTGACTCTCTAATAAGGAACAGAGAACGCCTTTTAATTACTCTCCACAGTGCTCTGCATCACCAGCCCAGAGCAGAATTTACAGACGTTAGTGTCAATTTAAAGGTAAACAGAGTGGAGCCTGGCTGCTTTAACTGCAGTCAAATTAATGTCAGTGCTGTAATTAAACCCAAAACACCTCCACAAACTTCACACCAAGGGCTTCTTTCACCTCACGCTACTCTATCAGGGTTTTATTAATTAAGAGCTTTTTATATTTATCTGTCAATGAAGGCAATAAAACCTGTTATCTCAACTTTTTGAAGAGTGTGGACTTCACACTGGGTTATATTAAAGTTCAGTAGCTGTTTCCAAAGCACATTGACTCAAACTCTCTGTAGTGATATAAATAAATCTCTGTACTGATTTCACTCTGAAAAAGCTGTAGCTGCACTTTTCTAAGGTGGACTTCCAGTGCAGTTGAAAGTACTCAAACATATTTGCAGTATTTTTTTTCTTCTTCTCCTTTTACAGGTTTTTTTGTGACTGCTCCACTGGCTGCCTGATGCCCATCATTTAAAGAAACATATTGATCAAATTCAATATAAACAAGTATGAATGTGCTGTATATCCAGATGTAGAATGATCGGTAGTAGAGGAAGTCACTGTTATTATATAAACTGAGTACTAAGGTGTAAATCTCATAATTCTTAATGTCAAAGATTAAATCCCCACATTGAGGGGAAACTTCTCATTTGAAGAAGTTTTCAAGTGAATAAGGATGCAATATGTTTGGTGTTGGTCAGCGCTCCGGAGTTTAGTTTTTGAAAATTTTGACCATCCAGTGGCGTGCACAGAGTTTTTGAAGGGCAGGGGCAAAAAAAGAAAAGGGCACATAGAGTGGGTTCTCACTAGAGATGGGATTTATGGCTCTTTGAGAGGAGCCGGATCTTGGTGAGCCGTTCCTTTCAAAGAACCGTTCAAAAAACTGTTCAAAAAACTGTCCCCTTCGGCTCATTTTTGTATTTATTAAGTTTTAAGAAGCCGGCCTGGCCTTAACTAATTTTATCTTGGAAATAATCACTGGGAGAAATGAATTTAGATATCCCACCAATATGAGTTTGAATTATTCTGAAACATTGATTTTAACCGACATGCGTGAATTAGATTTGAAAGTCTGATCTAGATTCATTGTAAATATTCCACAGGGTGGAGCCGTATCACTCTGCTTTGACAGTGACGTCACTATTTTGAATTACCCTTTGTACAAATTCTGTGTATGTGTGTAAACCATGATTTGAACACATATAAACATTAAAAAACAAAGCAGGCTACAATAAATTTCTGTGCAAAACAGATTTTAGTGAAATGATATTCACACAAGAACATTGTTGATAATACAGAACAACAAAACATACAAACAAATAAATTGTTCAATAGACTGGTGGACTGTCCTGGGGTGCATTTTGTTGCTCTGTAAAAAAGTTAAACCCTGAGGAGGACTGAAGGAGGAATGAACGGATCCCAGCTGCGACTCGGTTCCCATCGTTCATATTAATGAGCCATTCAAAAGAACTGGTTCGTTCGTGAACATTACAACACAAGTTCTCACCACTGACACATTTGTATGTTACAAAAACAGCACATTACAGCATTACAGCAGCACTTAAGCTAAGAAGTTATGTTTGTCCCTTTCTACTTGTTAAGGAGGTTTGAAGACTCAATGTTAAGGGAACATTTAAGCGGTTTTAGACTACCTGAATATAATGAATGAGCAGGTTACTCCATTAATGGATTTTTTTTTCTTCCCTGATGGCATATTCCAAGATGACAATGCCAGGATTTATGGGACTCAAATAATGAAAGAGTGGTTCAGGGAGCATGAGACATCTTTTTCACACATGGATTGGCCTCCACAGAGTCCAGACCTTAACCCCATTGAGAATCTTTGGGATTTTTTTTGGCAACTTTCTTTTTTGGCCAGGAAGTGTGTTGTATTTTTAAAGTGCTTTTCTTTTTGAGGGATGCCAGTCTGAAAGGGCGAGTTAAAAGGAAAAAGGTTTGGAGCATTTTTTTTTATGCTGTTTGAATGAAGGTTCCAGAGTTCAGGGATGGCGACAGAAAAAGTCCACTTACCCCAGGCTTGGCAGGAAGGAGAGGGTAGAGTCAAGGATAATGCCACAGTTCTAAACTGGTAACTAAATTATGCAAAATGAAATGAAGTAGTTCTGCAGTAAAATAACCAGAATTACACAAAAATTCTGTGAAACCCTTGACAAGATCCTTGGAGGTATCTTTGATCAGGTCTTGTGTTTCCAGCTACACTTGAAAAAAGTTATCCAGTCTTGTTTTTATCAGCTCAGAAATACTGTGAAGGTCAAGTCCACAATTTTGAAAAAAAAAGATTTAGAAAAACGTTTTCCGCTGTCTCACACAGAATTCAAAACACTGCCTTCGGATGTTTCAAAGTGCAGCAGTTCAGCTTTTCACTAGAATCAAAAAATTATTCCACATTAGTCATATTTTAATATCCTTCCATTGGCCACCTGTTGTTTTCAGATGTTAGAATTATTTTTATCATGTGTAAGGCCCTGGATGGACTCCTTCCTATATCTCCATTAACCCACGCCACCACCCCCCTATCCTTTGGTAGAGCTCTGCTGACAGCCTACCAGAGGAAACCAGACTTACTCTGTAAAAAAAAAAAAAAAAAAAAAAAGTCAGTAAAAAAATGCAGTCTCAATGCAGTCAAAAGGCAACAATTAAAAGCGAATTAAAAAATATTTAAAGGAAATATCTTTTTAAGTTCTATTGAAGAAAATACCACCATTCACTGATATCTTTGACACACACCCAGTCTATGCTGTAGACAGTTGGTCTAAGTCGTGGAGCAGTTCACACCAGGGCAAAGACAGCCTGTGACCATATATCCATGTCCACTGTGTGCCCTCCTCAGTCATAGTAACAAGGTAAAATGTGATGTTTTTGTAAATAAAAACAGTTTAAATTGTAGAATCCATGGTTTGTCCTGTAACGTTTTTTATTTATTTGTTTTACAATATTACTGTATGTTTTGCAAAACTTCCCCTGCCATTTTACAGTAGAAACGATAAGATTTTTTTTTTAACAATGTACACCAGGGGCCACCAACTGTATTTATCAGAGGGCCAGAATTTTACCGGAAAGTCACCATGAAGGCCGGACCCTGAAACAGAAATTAGATAAAAATCAAATTTTTGTATAACATTATAATTTGATGTTTCTTGTGCGTATTTTTTCAATTTCATTACAAAACTGAAGTTATTTTTAGCCGTTTTGAGTCAGGCTCCTATCACCGATACCACAGTCAACCAATTTTGGAATCCAGTCGCTGGCCGGGTTTGGGCTGCGGGCCACCAGTTGGTGATCACTGGTGTACACAGTCAGTCCCCTAAGACCCATGCTCATACTGAAGCTTTTCTTTTATGATTTAGTTCTAATTTGCTTTTATTATTTGTGAATCTTTATGATCTATTTTGATATTTTTAAGCATTCAGTGACCTGAACATAAAAGCGTTTGCACGTAAAGTGATCATTAATGCCATAGATGACCGAGTACCTTTCCTCACACAATGATGCATCCTTTAAATGTGCTATCAAACATGAGGCTTCATTCTTCATTGTTTTGTGCCTGAATGCACATACACTCCAGTATCCAGGTATCACATGATCTGCCTGCAGGTCGGTCTTCATTTCTCCTCAGCTGCCCACATCCACACAAGCTGAAGTATAAACTTCAAAGTCAAGGTTGCTTGTGCTGCTGCTTATATAAACCCAGCTTGCTGCGTACACGATGTGTTTTTAGCCTTGAGTAGAACTTTTTTTCCCCTGTTGTTGTCTTAGTGTTTCAACAGTGATGGGATGAACACACACTTGGTGGAGAGGTTATCATGGCGTGGAACATCAGCTGTCCAGTGCATGATCTGAAATTTATTCAAAAGTACAAAATTTGGTTATATTCAGGTATGGCACGACCATTATATCATCAAGATTCAAGGAGCTATATTGTTACACTACTGCTCGTTTACACATAGGTAACACAGAGTTTCACTCTCAAGATCCTGTTTTTAAGCCTGATTACGCAGATAAGAGGAACAATACACAAATTAGGATAAGAAAATAAATCTTAGTGCAAATAAAACATTTAACTAAACACAAAATTTTAAAATATTAAGAATAAGTTAAAAAAACAAGCTAAGTCAGCACTTTTAAATACACAGGGTAGTTCAGTGACATTGCACTTCAGTGATCAAGTGTACACAGTGCAGATGTTTGTCAGTTATTTGATCATGTACTGACGTCTTTTAACATGAAATGACCATGTGACAAGGAAACATAAATTAGTAAATGTTAGAAGTGGGCTCAGAGAGGATTTCTTTCTCCCCTTTTAAAAACTCATGTCTATCTATGGGCTTTTATGAAGAGATTTTAACTGGGCTTGTTTTAGACAATGTATCCTGTTTTTATTTTTTCCTTTGACAGTATCACAGATAGGGTCTTAAATCCTCTGTCTTTCCTTATATTATATCATTTAATTTAACAGTGTTGTTGGTTTTTATTTTGTGAAATGTTTTTTCTTCCCCTCTTTTGGTGGTGGATTTTAGCCTCTTATATATTTTTATATACTTGCTGTTTCTCCTCTACTCCTCAACACATTTCTCTTTTATTTCTCTTTTAATTCTGCTTAATGTACTCTCTTTTGCTTCTTGTCAAAGTTTTTAATTTCTGTGAAGCACTTTGAAACATGCTGTAAATAAAGTTATTATTATTATTATTATTATTATTATTATTATTATTATTATTATTATTATCATCACATTATTCTGTGAATCTGTGCTTGATTACTTTTCCTTGCAGCCATAGATGACAAAGTGATTGTGTCATACTGAACTCATTTTGAACTGTAAAACTGAATCTGAATTTTGCAAACTGAGGTTCGATTTTGCGTTTTTGAATTTGTATTTTTAAGTAGGTTAAACACAGTTGCAAAGCAAATGAATTTGATTTCAAAACATTACACTTCAGGTTTCAAATCATGCTTTTCTAATTCAGTTCAATCATTCAAATTCAGTTTCTAATGGAACAAACCTCAGCCTCTGTCAAAAAAAAAGAAAAAAAAAAAAAAAGAAAACATAAACAAAATGACAGGAAGACAGTACACACTGTAAGAGGAGCTGCAGGAAGAATCCAGCACATATTGTTCACCTTCTGTTTTCCCCTTCTCTATTTTTTTTTTTTTTTTTTTTAATTTGCATCTTCATATTTCACACTTATGCTGACAACCTCTTTGGATCACATATGTTGTGTGTGCAGTGCTGGACAAATTATGTTGATTTAATTTGACCTTTCACTCCCATTGAAGTGATTCAGTCACTTGAGTCCAAGTTGACCGCCAGCTGAATCATCTTTTGTTTTATTTTGTGATTTGAAATTATTCGAAAAAATTGGTTTCACCTTTTCGTCTTTGGCATAGATTGAATAATAAAAATTTTAATTATTTATCTGCTCAAATGTAAGAATTAAGACATTCATAGGACTTTCATGCAATGTGCTTCTCTCTGCATAACATACGTCAGAGCACATTTTCTCGTCACCCATGTGGCACCTCTTGCTTCATAGACTGCTGGCTTTACACCCAAACTGCCCTATAGAGCAGCAGCAGCCTCAGTGCTGTATCGTAATGAGCTGTAAACTACAGTTAAACTGAGTTTGGATATCACATCATCTAAAGTAAATCTGCTCAAACTGGTCAAAGCTGCTGCTTCAGTGTCTGTTTTTGATGCTTTACTGGGACTTTTGATGGGTTTGTTTCAATTTAGTTGCCATCTGATGAGAGCCGACTGGCAAATCTTCACATTATTTATTAAAGTACTCTGAGAATCTAACCTCCTGATCATGCCACTATCTTCATCCCTCAAATTGAGTCGTGCAATAACAGCTGTAGGCGTGATTGTGTGGTCACAGGACTTCACAAAAAAGCAATCCTGCTATCCCCCTCCCCCTCCTCCTCCTCCCCCCTCTCACATCTTGCTCAGCGGAGAGATGAATAGGCAGCTGTTGCTTCTTGTACTTCAATGAATCAACCCTAATGGAGAGGAGCTGACGGAGGGACGGAGAAAATGAATCCAAGAAGTGGAAATGAGAGAAGGAGGTGGAGCAGGAGGAGGTGGCAGGAGGAGTAGGATGGGGGGGAAGACACTGAGAGAGTGAGTGAGTGTGTGAGTGAGTGAAGGGAAAAGGAATGAAAGGGAATAGGAGATAATGTGAGGGGGCGGAATGACAGAGTGGCAGCAGATATCAGGGGACTACATGCTCTGCCAAAGCAGGCAGATGTAAATGTTGCTTCCTCATTTACATTCATATGGAATATTTCCTTCTCTCCTTCTCACACCTCCACTCGCTCTCCCTCTCCCTCCTACGCAAACAAACGCACACAGAGAGAATGTAAACTGAGTCCTTCTGCAGTGATCGCTCATATGTCTGCATCACAGAGTCAATCTTCAAACACTGTCAGCGCTGAAAGACTGAGTGACATCACCAGTTCAAGCACAGGCATTTGAAGTGACGCTTCCTTCCTGCAGCATCAGTGGCAGAGCAAAAACCCAGTGATGTCATGTGTCACACAGAGGCAGTAACAGCTCCTGTCCAGCAGATGGCACCAGAGGAACAGTCTATGATTAGATCTCATCAATGAAGGCTGAAATTAGAGGGACCAATCATCCTCTTTTGCTTAAAATGACCTTCTTTTTGGCTGGAAAATTATGTCCTGGAAGAAATATGATAACCCAAAATGCAAAGTTCTTCCTCATTTGCTCATAGAAAATAAATAAAAACAAACACTTTACTTTTTTGAGATTTTTTGGGGGGCTACATGAAGTCAAAACTTTGAGATAATGAATCAAAAGTTAAGATCAAGTCCAAATTTTGAGATAATACCAAAATTTCAATAATCTAGGCTGGAATTTCTGGGGGGGAAAAGTCCAAATTTTGAGATAATGTCTGAGTTTTGAGAAAACACACTTTAGACATTTAGACACTTAAAAAACTAAGCTAAAAAAAGTTAAAATTGTCTGAAACGTTTTCAGAATTTCAAGATAAAAAGATGTAATTTAAGAATGAGAATTCAAATTGCAAAGATGAAAAGTCAAAATTGAGATATTAAGTCAAAATTTGAAGATTAAAAAGTCAAAATTTAGAAATTACATCAAAATAAAAGAGAAATATTCAAAATTTCAAAGATAAGAAGTCAAAATATGAGATATGAAGTCAAATTTTTGAGATTAAAAAGTGCAAAATTAGAGGTTTAGTGAAAAGAAAAGTATTCAAAATTAATTTTAAAAACATGTTAAAAAGAAATGAAAATTCAAATTTTCAAGATAGAATGTCAAAATTCTTAGATTTAAAGTGATATTTTGGAGATAAAGTCAAAATTATCGAAAGAAGTCAATATGTTAAGATAAAAAGTCAATATTTTTATCATCCTTTTAAAAATAATTATTATTATCATTCTAATTTCTTACATTATTATTGTTATTATTCCACAACTTAAATAATCATGGCACCCAAATGGCTTATGAAATATCCAAATCCATTTCTTTCAACTTTTCATGTAAAATCACAGCTAGTTAAAAAAAGGGGTGAATGATTTATGTGACTGACCCTGGAGAAGTCGTATTACAATCACATGTTTACTTTCTGTTATTTGGACCCACCTTTGTGCGTAAAAAATCAAAGCTTATTTGGTTTTAAAGAAGTATTTGTCACCATCTTTTATCACATCTTTAATTTACTCAGAGGATAATGTGCTAATACTGTAACTCTGACAGGTGAGTCAAGTTCCTAAGAATATGTTTAGTAATTTTGCGGTGACATTTTGTTTTCAGCCCCAGGAAGTAGATACTTTCCCAGGATAAACATTTAATGTCAGCTGACTCTTTTCATTCTGTTTTGACTCTGCCACTGTGAGGAACTATCAGACACTTCAAACTGTATGGTGGGTTCAGGCCTATGATTATCACTCCCTAATGAAATAATTTCACATCCTGTCTTAGTCTTGATGCTGCTAATAGGAAGTTATATCAAGAGTTTTGAGGTGATGCTTGATTCTTTCTCTTCTATCACTCAATCTCTGGTACTTAACCTGTTATTAACCTGCTTCGTTTACAGCAGTGTTAATACAGACTAATGATGCACTTCTCAATGACGTAAATCAGGCTGAAACGTCTATGGTTTTATTGATGCTTTATGTAATAAGAAGCCACTGGGTTCCTAAAATACCAGATATTAATAGATCAAAAATTAATGCAACACTGGATGGAAATAAATCTTGTGACATTGCAGATGCTTATAAAATCAATGCCACAGCGAATGTGTGCTCTAATCATAGCTAAAGGTGGTCCAATGAAATATCAGAGTCTGTGACTTTTTTCTTTTTTTTTTTTTTTGCCAGACAGTGTATCAGTCAGCTTTCTGTGGAACTCCTTTTAACACTCCATCAAACTGTCTGCTACATTAATATTGTTGTAGATTTTTTTTTTTAAGTGTATTTTCTTGGCAAAACCACCATCACTTAAAAAAAAGTCCAGTGGAAATATTGAGAGGACTACTTATTACTTTTGCAGTTAAGCTGTGTTAGGGAATCATTTTGCAATGAGAATGAGAAGTAAAGACTTTGTTGTTCTAAATTTTGTACCATTAAGTCTTTTTTTTTACATCGTCCTGCTTCCCACTGGTCAAAAATGATGACACCACAGTGCCCAGTTGGAATTTCAAAACTAATTTGTGTCATCCAAAATGAAAATGGTATATTTGTAAGTAAGAACATAACTACTTAACACACTAAATGAACACATACAGGTCACTTTGTGAATTTTATTTGCTGATGGTACAATAATCTATTGTAATGGGAGACATCTAAAACGACTTCTGGATACAGAATCACTTCCCCTCGGCGAAACAAAATGAATGGTTTCTCAAAACCAGGCATCAAACATTGAATGTAAAATTAGCATGAATGATGTTGAAATTGAAACAGTGTGTGAAAATACATTTCAAGGTGTAATGAGTGACAATGAAAATAAGTATAAATCTCCTTAATTATGTCCCAGACATCATTCGCAATTCTGTATTCTGCTCAAGATTTTTTAAACCAGAAATCTCTATGTACGCTCGAATATATACTCCTCCCATACATGACGTACTGCGTAGAGATCAGGGGACACACTTATAAAACAAAAATAAACTTTATATTTCTGTTACCAAAAAAAAAAAGCCATGAATATGTCGTGAAAAAAATGTTGTGAGCCAACTAATACAAACAATGGATAAAACTAAAATCAGTCAATTACTAAAAATACCCAGAGAGTGTTTATAATGAGGGACAGATATTCAACATAGTTTGTTTTTCTAAAACCAAAGATAAAAAACCCAAAGATGAGGCACCATATGATGTTATAATATTCTATCTTGTCATTATCTGTGACATTTGAAATGAAAGTTTTGAGCATAATAAACAATAAATATTGTTGCATTATGCAATAAGTTCTAACATATCATGGCATAATGCAACAAACTCTTCACTTGACACTCGTATTTTGTAATAATTGACACAATACGTAAGCACTTATTACATAATGCAGCAAAGCTTTTTATATACTGTCTAAGAATTTTGTTAAAACCTGTAGCAGATCAGTACAAAACACAGCGTTCTAACAAAATGAAGTGAAAATGAGTGAATAAAAATGTATTGCATTTTTACAAAATGCACTTTTACAGCTGGCACTGCAGATCTCATTGTTTGTCAGGTAAAGAATCAAAGTTGTTGAATTCTTCCTCTAAAGACAGAATCATATAGATCATTCGTAAGGCTCATTAGACCAGTAATTTTCAACCTTTTTTGAGCCACGGCACATTTTTTACATTTACAAAATCCTGGGGCATACCACTACCACCAACCGAATGACATAAAATGACGCTCTACATGCGAATAGCTGTCTGCTGCTACCTACTGAAATAAAAAAGTATTACATTATCTGCCACACTTGATTGCAGCTCAGACACTCAAAAATGGTTATTAAGGTGATGTTAGATAATTTCTCACAGCACACCTAATGATCTCTAATGGCAGACGAGAGTGCTGCGGCACAATGGTTGCTAATCAATGCATTAGACTACATAAGAATCAGTTGGTTTTGAAATACACCGTGGTAAATGTAAATTAATGCACTTTGCACTATGCACAATCATGCACTAAGAGCTGGTAATTGTTAGCAACAATGCATCAGTGTATTTCATTTTTTTTTTAAATTTATTTATTTTTATTAAATTCATTTTTTATTGTTTATAATGCTGGGGGTGGATTTTAATAAACCTTTAGCTTTAACCTACACCTTTTCTGGTCACCTTGAAAATTCTGGAATGCTATCTTGAGAGTGTAAAATTTGTTGCAGTTGTTACAAGTGAACCTTTCATTCATTCAATCATCCATCTCTAGAAATATCACCACGATGCTAAGTTACACTGGGTTTATTTCAGTTAATGAACTCCCATTTCCAGCTGTAGAGGCAGCTCTTCCCCCCGCCTGTGTCTCATCAGTAGTAGTCGCTGAGGGGAGAGGAGGCATGGGAGGATGGAGTGTAGTACACAGGGACTGCGTGCTGGCCCAGGGATGCGTGTTATCACTGCACACGTTCATGTGTGTGTTATCAGTCAGAGGGCATGAGTATATAGGCGAGGAGGCAGCAGCGCACGCGAGTAGAAAAGCGCGTGTTCTGATTGGCTGTGGAGGAGTGGTACCCAGCTGCGTCAAGGGGGAGGGATTTACCTCGGTAAAAGAGGAAATTTTGCTTTCAAAATAAAAGCACATTCTCGTTACCTAGTGTCAGAGTTATTTGCAACACTTTTTTCGGATGGATATAATTTTAAAGACAGCATTTTAAATGTTGGTTGGGACAGTTACGCGTTTTGTTTGCCCAAAAACCACGCAGGACCTTCAACTCACGTGTGACACAGCATTAGCATGAGGCTAACCGGAAGTTCTCGCTGTATCACCGCTGGCTTTATTTTGGTCCAGAGAAAGAGGAAAGGATGTGACTGGATCCTGTCGTTTGTTTGTGTCTCTGCTGCCTTTTACCGTCGAAATGGAGCTCTGTGGTAACTAACACGCGTGTTCCTCATCGAGTCCTCGTCCCCACCGTTGGAGAATGATCCACCGACAGCTTATCTTATCCCAGGTAGGTGATCTCCATTGTTGCTGTGTAACGTGAAGTGATGTAGCCTGGTATGAGTCCTCTTCAGCAGCGGCCCAGCGCTCTGGAGCCTGTCAGTCACTGTGACATTTTCTCCTGTGTGGAGGAAACCACACGATAAATCACCTTCACGACACCGAGTGAGGAGTCTAATACCGTAATACAGCAGAAAACACGCATAGACTTAAAAAACACACTCAGTTGACAGGGCTCCTTTCTCGATCACTGAGCCTGGATCAGTTTCTGAGTGTAATTGTTTATCAGAGGTGAGTCACTGGACCTCTGAACGGGATAATTATCAAGCTGTTTCCTGATGGAGCCACCACCATCCCTCAAAGTTGGCATCGATTTAAAGGCTAAACTGAGTCATTGTCCTGTGCTGGACTCAAGCCCGAAGAATGAAATCATAAGGATCTGAGTAAATCTTGAGTCATCTTTCATTTCAAATTCAATTAAAGCCTACAAGCAACGCAACACTTAGCACGATCAATTTTCATGATGGGGTTTGCTGTGTTGTAACAGCAGGGGCGCACAGAAGGGTGGCCAAAGGTGGCTAGACCCCCTTTGCGATTAGGCTGAAATTCTGTAAACCATAAGCTTGATAAAAAAAAATAACGAGGAAAGCTTGTCACTTATGTCTTTCTTAGAAAATAATTCACTCTGTTGTATTGTCAAAAAATAAACAGATTAGCAATTTTGTGATATCATTTGCTTGCAATGTTTGGTACTTTAAAGTTTGTAATGGGACCTTTCATATTATTTTGAGATTTTAGAGTTTGAAAGATTTAGACAATAAATTTGCAGTGATACAAATGGTTGTGGCAGAGTTTACCAAGGCACTATGTATCCATTTATGACTGAGTTCAATGCTGTAGCTCTATCTGTACAGTCAGCAGTCAACCATCCTAAACCTCCTGCATGGTCAGATAATTGAAAATAACGGTGATATTAGCGGGCACAGACTACTAGGGCTGCAACAATTACTTGACATAATATATAATGATAAAAAAAATTGTTGCAACATATTATTGTTTGTTTTTCTCTTGATCAAATCAAATATTTACTGATTTAAACTCATCTGTACTTGCAGTTCACTAGAGGAAATGGTGGGGACAGCTCCAAATGTTCACATTATTCACAGCAAAAGAGAAGAAGTTCACATGAATTATGGTTGGGAGCATGGGGGATGCTTGAAAAAGCTGGCTTACGAAGTTTGGAAACATTGTATTAAAAAAAAAAATCATGTTAAGTGCAAACTATTTGAAGTTAAACTCTCTGTTCATGGCAACACACTGACAATGCACATAAAGCTGAAACATGTACACTGAAAAAAAAACAATGGATTTGTCATAAAAATAGTTGCAGCCCTATGGAATACATGTTGCACAGGAGTCTGTGTCTGTGCTACCCAGAGAACTTTCTAGGTTACTGAACTGTGATCCCTCCTTACTCAGTCACAGCTGCCATAATTGTCAGTTAACAAAGTCAGTCCAGGTGAAGTCTGTGAGTTGTGGTTAGGCTAAACAGCTGGGAGGGGCTTAAGTGATATACAGCTCTGGAAAAAATCAAGAGACCACTGCAAATTTTTCAGTTTCTCTGATTCTGCTATTTATGGGTGTTTGTTTGAGTATTTGGGTCCGTCTCTCCTATTGCTTCTTGCACCCTGTACTTCTGCATTTTACCTGCACTCATGAAAGATGATGGTCCAGAACCTTACAAGTTTTTTAATCCTCCAAAAAGTGTTATTTTTGAAAGGGAATGTTTGGCCTTGTGGATCTATCACGAACAATCACCCCTCTTGCTGTTGAAGCCATGGTGACCCTTAAAAACAAAGCTTTTGTTATATGATTGATACTATAATCCTCCATTTGTCATGTTTTCACCACCATAACAACTGCCAATAGACACTTAACTTTCATGTAAGTCATAAAAGTCTCCTCAGGCAAAAAAGTCTTTGCGTGTTCATATGTATTTCAGGACTACACACTTCTGATTTGAGATGACCCATGGGTCCTGATGAGGTTCAGCCCCCTCCCTCTCTGTGTGGGGATTCCCATCCTCAAATCCTCTTAAATACTGGAGCACCACACAGCGGGTGTATTTTTCTCTTTTGTTTTCCTTTGTGTTTTGATTTCATGCAAATCAGTGGCCTCTAATGCACCAAATAATGGACAAGATGGAGTGTGATAATGGAACAGCTGCTTAGATTAAAGTTACCAAAGAGGAACACAACACGTCGAAAAATCCGTCCTGCATTTCACTGATGAGTGTTGGTTGCCATGTTGTCACAAGGGGAATCCTTCTTTCATTTCAGTTGGTGACCAGATTTACAAAATGATGAACAGATTTCCCTTCAAATACCATTTTGATTAAATAAACTAGCTGCACATTTTACTTTTAATCTGTTCCCAATCTTGTGAAGTTGCAGCTTATACCCATTGACTAGGAATGAACAGTTTTCTCTCTGCCATTTCAACCCTGGATGTAAATTATAACTGCGTTGCTATTTTTAACTCTCATCCATATGCAAGTTGACTGAGATGTAGGAAAAAGTGTAAAATATTTTTGGTGGTGTTAAGTTCGTCCTATTTATTGAACCACTTGAATGAATGGAGCTCTGCAGGGGTTAGCTGAGGTGCTACATTTGTAATTTTAGGTACTAGAGCATGTCTAGTTCTGTGCTTTTGAGCATGTGACACTTCCTTTAGCCAATGTAACTACAAAGATTGTTTTGATAATGACAATAATTCTATCTGCTTTAAAGGTAGAGTATGCAGAATTTTAATAAGAATTTTAAATTTAAAAAATGTAGTTTTTACAGGAATAATCCTGCTCAGTCGTCATCACTGGGCCTCTGTACTTGTGTGACAGTGTCTGTGTCTTCCTCACCCCCTTATAGACCCCCTCCTCCCCTGTGAAGTCCATATTGTGCTGGACTCGAGACGCTCCTGGGCGGAGAGCAGGAGTTGTTATGGGTGATGACCAACCAATCACAGCGCGCCCAGTGTGCATGTGGCTTTGTGTGTTGCTGATAGCGAGTAGGAGAAGCTAACCCGAACTACATCCAGAACATCCAGATTACAATCTCAGCACACTGAATTTCAACCTGAGGTCATGTTTGTTTAAATGCATCTGCAGATTATTTACTTTCTGAACCATGAGTCTGTGTAATATCAAAATTGTTTGATCGTGGCTGGACAAGCTAGGTCTAGTTTCCTCATCATTACTGGAAATGTACAAATAAAGAACTGTAAGCCCACTTTGATCACCCCTTCTTTGTCTCATATCAAAGTTTGCTCTGAAAGTTGTCAGAAGGATTACAGTATGATGCAGTCTGAAAGTATCACTGGTCTATAAGAGTCTGTTTTTCTAGACAGTGATTCTATAGTAAATAGTGTCTCAACGGTGTTCCTGATTGTGGACTTGTTCTGCAGATGCACAGGTCTGCATCTGTCTGATATCTTTGATAGTTCCCAGTATGTTGGTTACCGAAGCCTACAGTAGTATTGATAGTTGTGGAGAATTTGCAGCCTTCTCTGTGGAGATCATTATCGTCTTGAATTGAAGAGTTTGTCACTGTAATCAGCTCTACACCAGATAGAAGGCTCATTCATTATCATACTTATTTGTAAACCAATGTTTCCTTTTGATATGATAATTATTCCATTATAGAGAAAAGTGGTAAAGTAGGTGTCACTAGACTGGTCCAGCTCCTGTTACCAGCATGCTTTGTGTGTGTAAATACCAGATACATTTTTTGCAGTAGATGTCTTATGCTCTACACCAGTGTTACTCAACAACTGCTCAAGTGGTGAACAGTGGCAAAAAGTAGCAATAAAAATAAGTTTAACGTGGCAAGAATAAACAAAAAGCAACAAAAATGGGTAAAAAGGGGCAAACATTTGGAGAAAACTTAGAAATCAGTCAGAAAGTACCCAAACTTTTCAGGGGCTCAACATTTCTGTTTAAGATACCCTTTTTTTTTTTACAGATCTTGTGTAATATTCTTATAATCTGAGACAGTGAAGTCTAGGTTTTCCTTAACTGTAAGCCATTATCATCAACATTTCAAGAAATAAAGTCTTGAAATAATTAACTCTATGTAAAATGCTTTTATATAATATCTGGGTTTCACTTTCTGAAAGGAGTGACCAAAAATATTTAACTTTTTCATGACATTCTACTTTTTTTAGATGTAACTATTTGTGCAAACAGAGTTTTTTTGTGGGTTTTTTTAATTTTTACCCCAATCCTACTTTTCCTCCTCATGTATGTTTTTGCTATTTAAGTCGAGAATAATAAAACAAAACAAAAAAATCATCCACTTCAACATAGCTATTGCGATATCAACAACATATTTAACGGGGAACCTATAAATAGTCAGACAATAAATAGCAATTGCAATTACAATATAGATAAAATAATTACAGTTAGATTAATTTTGCAAATTGCTCAGCCCTATTCTTTAAGCGCCATCTGTGAAGGGGGGGAAACTTGTTCCCTTTTGGCAAAATTTGCAATTTTTGGATCCAAATAAGTCATTCCCTTGATTCATGTACATCCACAATAAAACAATTTTATGGGAGGTGGTGGGTCTATGCATCAGGGTGACTCTGCCATACAAAGAGCAGAGAACTGGGAGCGTTTGACCATGTAGAGACAGAAATGATATCCCGCCTTGTTAGAAAAAAAAAAAAAAAAAAAGATATCATCAACAACAACAAAATAAAACATAAGGCTTTAAAGTCTGTTAAATAAATTGAGAAAGTATAAACCTGATTTACGTCTCTATGTTGTTTGCAATGGGGGGTGGGGGTTGATTGTCACCTTTTTTACCCATGACAAATCTGCACTCCTGATTGTAAACTTCAGAATTCTTCTCTGCTTTTCATGTTGGTACATTGGTTGCACTGGTGTAACCAACTTTTCAGATGACAACGATGTTTAATTCTCTTAATTTTATGGTCCTCCTTGACCCTTGGTTGTGAAGCCAACAGCAGAGCGAGATCATATTTTTACACATCATTAGCATCAATTACACCGGACCAAAAGCTTACACTGAGGCCACATGTAAGTGCAGAGTCAGATGAGGGAAAACACAAAGCACGGCTTGCATCAATGAGAAAAGACTTTTAAGTATGCTGTCAGTGCACAATCATCGTAGCCTGTAGCTGCTCCAGCATTGAAGGTTTTCACGAGGAGGAAATTGTTGTCAGCTTAGTAAATTTAGAGCAACATCTAAGAGAAGCTGTGGGTCTGAGTTCAGCTGTTTTTGATACATTTTGGCACTGATAGGTTTTACACAGTCAGGGGCCCTACAGGTACTTAATGCAGTTAGGGTTCACATCAAAGCTCCAACACACTAAATCAAGTTAAGCAGCAGCCTTACTGTCCTTTTGATGTTTCACTGTCACGTCAAACCAAACCATGAGAGAAGAGAAGAGAAGAGACAAATTCGGTTCCTTTTTGATAATTTTTAATTCAGTTCTTCCATTTTACTCAGCACACTGCAAAAACGGAAATCTAAGCAAGTCATTATGTCTTATTTGTAGTAAAAGTTGTCTTATTGTTCTTAATTTGAGCCACATTCACCAGACCAGGTCATAAAAATGTCTTATTTCAAGTTTTTAAAAGACAAAAATGAGGTGTAAATTCCTTGTAACAAGTCAAAAAAATCTGCCAATGGGATAAGACGAATTCATCCGGGAAGTTTCTTGAAATTAGAAAGATGTCTTAAAACAAGAATCTTTTATCTTATCCCATTGGCAGATGTTTTTTACTTGTTACAAGCAATGGATGCCTCATTTTTGTCTTTAAAAAACTTGAAACAAGACATTTTTATGACCTTGTCTAGTAAATGTGGCTCAAATCAAGAATAGTAAGACAAATTTGACTAAAAATAAGACATAATGACTTGGATTTCAGTTTTTGCAGTGCAAATATGCCCACACGTAAGTGGTACTTGATCTTTTTCTCATCCGAAATGACCGCAAAATTATAATCCCTGGGGGTTTCATAGTATGATTTTTATATGAAAGTGGCATGAAAAAAGTTTTTTAACATTTCAATTTTGAATGGTTTGTTTTCGGTTATTGGGATGGATCAAAAATTCTCCCATTACATTAAACGACATGTCATACAGGAAAATGAGCAAAGTACTGATATGCTTCAGTGTAAACATGGAGTAAGGATTCATTTTTATATTTCAGCATTTCAACACTAGATCAGAAGCTCCAGTTGTCAGTCTCTGTTACAGCATCACAGAATCCTGCTCCACAAATACACGGTGATGCTGCAGTCTGCACCCATCACACAGTGCTGTATATAGAGTTTGTATTGATTTACAGTACAGCTCAAAGTTATACAGGAGACACTCTGGAGCTCACAGGCGCTGTGCAGCTGTACGATGGATAAGTGGTAAAGTGTTAGTGAGTGTTTTTGTGTCTGATTGGTTGTTAAATTACTCACCACCGTTTCCTTGGGAGCCATGCTGGGAATATTTGTGGCTTTTTTCGGAAACAGCTGCGTAGAAATTTCATTTACATGACCCCAGAGTGTAATGGTTGTCAAAACAGCAAATTAAAAACAAATTAAAATAAATGTGGATGATTTTGTTTTAGTAGCAGAACACACTGACAGACATGTTCATCTGCGTTAGGATCCTTCAAAGTTTTGAAATGTTACAAAGTAAAACTGTTGTGTCTGATCAGGATACAGATGGAGCCATCTGTCCGTCTGCTGTATGTTCATTCTGTCCATTTATTGCATGTTTCTATAAAGCTTATGGAGATCAAAAAATAACTATGACAAAACTTTTTTGAGGAAAAATGTGATGTAATTAGCGGCCTCAATGACCACCACCTCCTTCAATGCTGCTTTAATTTTAGTCTTTTTAGCAAGAGGTACATTAGCAGTGCCTCCCCCACAGTCCCCATGTTTGTTTTTGAGTATGCTTTTGTCACAAACTTTTGACTCTGGGCCCAAATGTTTTGGTTGACAACAACAATTGCTAACATAAAGGATGCATGAAACACGTGAGCAGGGATGTTTTTCCCCAAAATTTGTCCCCGAAATATTAAATGTTTGACTCTGTGGCTCTGAAATAAAGCTGAAGTCTCATTTAATCCCACTCAGACACAGCAGAAAATGGAAACTCCACACAGAATAGCAGAATAAACCAGAATAGGCTGGACGGAAATATTCCTATTAGATAAAATGTAATCACATTTTTGTTCTTCCTGCAGCTAATGGCCATATGGCTGCTCTGTTGTAAACAAAGAGCTTCTGACTCCCTCCTCTGGACTGTCTGCTTTAAAAGCCTCTCTGACCTTTTCTGAAGTGATATTCTAACCTGCAGGTGGCTGCCAAGTGACAAAAACAATCTTGATAGCCAGTCGGGTGGAGGGTGTGCAATTTATGTTATCTTTTCACTCGTGTCTGTCTCCTGTGTGCCGAGGTTTCATGTCTCGCCAGGGGCCATACGTCTGGCTTACACGGCCCTCACACACAGCTTTTGATAAAAAATGACCCGTAAAGAAATCAGCTGAAAGGAAATGCTTCCTCTTTCAGCACAGGCCACTGCAGAAACTAGAAAGGAGCATTGTTTCCTCCGACACACACCGAGACACAAAGTAAATAGACCATGATGATAGTGAGGAGTGTTGCTACAGCTTCTTTCCAACACTGTTTGCAACTCTTGGTCACAAGTGAGTGACTGAGGTTGTACTAAGCAGAGGTTTACAACTGAGAGCTGATCCTCCCTGAGGAGGATCCAGAGGGTTTAATGGGGAGGCACAGAGGGATTGAGCTGAAGGAGCTGCATGAGGTAAAGGGACTTGTGCATGTTCTATAAATAACAACAAGCTGTGACCCAATCAATGGAAACAGTTTTGGGTCTTTAACATTGTCTGTAAATTTAGTCTTCTTCTATTGAACACAAATCTGACAAATCTGAAAACACATACACAACATTTGAGTCAATTCATTAAAACTGGACCAGCAGTAGCTAAGTCTTCATACACTGCCTAGCCAAAAAAAAGTTGCCACCAAAAAGAAGGTCACACACTCTACCTTTCCATTGGTCCACCTTTAACTTTGATTACAGTATGTTCTCACTGTGCTATTATTTAAGTAAGCAACCCCAGATCATAGCACTGCCCCCACAGGCTTGTACAGTAGGCACAAGGTATGATGGGTGCATCACTTCACCTGCCTCTCTTCTTACCCTGATGCGCCCATCACTCTGGAACAGGGTAAATCTGGAATCATCAGACCACATGATCTTCTTTCATTCCTCAAGAGTCCAATCTTTATGCTCCCTAACAAACTGAAGCCTTTTTGTACAGTTAGCCTCACTGATTAGTGGTTTTCTTAAAGCTACACAGCTGTTCAATCCAAATCCTTTGAGTTTCCTTTGCATTGTGCGTGTGGAAATGCTCTTACTTTCACTATCAAACATACTCCTGAGTTCTACTGTTGTTTTTCTTCCATTTGATTTGGCCAAACATTTAAGTGATCGCCTATTACAATCATTCAGAATTTCTTTCCAACCACATTTCTTCCTGGGAGATGATGGTTCTACAACATCCTTCCAGTTTTTAATAATGTGTTGGACAGTTCTTAACCCAATTTTAGGGGCTTCTGCATCAATCACCTTAGATGTTTTCTCTGCCTGATGCCAATAATTTGACCCTTTATATACAGACTAACATCTGTCACCATGGTTGTTTAAGAAATAAGAAGTTACGCTTTTCATCCGCGGAGGTTAAATAACTTGTTTCCAGCTGAAAGATAATCTCCAATGCAGTAATTATCCAATAGGAGGCTTGTACCTATTTGCTTGGTTAAATCCAGGTGGTGATTTTTTTGGGACAGAAATTGTATGTTGCACTGATAAATCAAAGTCTACCATCTGTGAAAGTCCAGGGAACATTGCTCATCAAATTCTCAGCAGGATTATTTTTGAAGTGGAAGTCAGGCTCGGCTCACACTGAAAAAGTTTTAAAAATCCATAGATTTCAAAAATGGCGTTTCATCATCCACATGGAGAGTAACATCTTTCACAGACACCTTGCACTGTCATCTCAAACACACACATGCTCAAAGGTTTCAGAAATCATGATGCACGCTCTCAACAGGACATCATTGGTATTTTTGTGTCAAGGGCAACACACCTACTCAAATGATTTACAACCCCATCGATTTTTCCAAAAGTAAACAAACCAACACTGGATTTTTGCATAAATAATAGAAAATGTAACATTCCACTCCACAAACAGGAGTAGCCTTTCTCCAGAAAACTGAGGGGAAGTGAGGAAGGATTTTGGCTGTCAGATGTGATATCTGTCAACAGCAGAATGCTAGTTACCATCAGCCTCAGGGGCTGAAATGTTTATCATTGCTTGGAAACACTGTGAGAGGCTCTGTCTCCTCACAGACTTTTCTCTGGTGGATATTTTGTTTCCAGTTTGAGAGCCCTGACATAAACAGCCATATTTTCATCTGTAAATACGATACATGTTTGACATTATCAGGCCAGCTCTAATGAATATCAGGTTACATAGACTTGATTTTTTGAAGCCATCATGTAACCATAAGATTTAGACCAAATACTGATGCAAACCAAACATCAAAGTCAAGTTCTCTTCCTTGTTAGTTATCACACTACGATAGTCTGACCACGTTACTATGGCGATCTGGCAACTCAAACTGCTAATCCATAGTGAGGTTTGCTATGTTTGGATTTTAGAGAGTCTGAAAACCATACATTTTGGAAACCATATCATATAAGCAATCAGAGTATTTTATTTTGCAAATGAAAAATGTTTTCATCAATATCTCAGCTTTTAAGTAACATAGAGTCTTTATTTTGTCTCGTAAACTACCATTTTCAGGGCTAAGGAATCAAATGTTCCCAGATGCAGATGTGTTGAGACTTTTTTCCTGCATTTCTTGCAAAGACTAATTTCATAAGACACATTGGTCATTAGGCCATACTTCCATTCCAATATGTGTGGGACGTTGTGTAAAATGTAAATAAAAACAGAGCACAATAATTTGCAAATCCTGTTTAGCCCATAATGAATTGAATACACTACAAAGACAATATATTCATTTTTCAAACTGATAAACTCTGTTGTTGTGAAAATATTTAGTCATTTTGAATTTCCAACACATTCCTAAAAACAACAAAATGGCAACAAAAGACTGGGAAAATTGAGAAATGCTGACAAACAGCTGTTTGGATCATTCCACAGAGTGTCATGATTGGGTATAATTGGAGTGCCCCCAAACGGCTCAGTCACTATTTAGTGCACGTGTGTGTTCTCGAAAATTTGTCCTTGTGAGGTTGAAGCTGAGAACATGGAACACATTTAAGATATTAAAATCTTTTTTTAGTTTTATTCTTATTTGAAAAAAAAAAACTGAATTTTTCTGACTCTATGGGCAGTTTTTTGAAAGTAATTCTTTAAGTAATAGCCTTTATTTTCATTCAGTTCAGCCTTATTGTTGATGATTTTTAGAGATACTGAAACACCATTTGGGTCCCAAGGATTAATGAACACTTACTGTTGGATTTCTTGGTCCAGAAAATGTTGGTTGGACTGACAAAATTTATCGTTAATGTTGTTTAGAAGTTGAGATGTTGACAAAAACCTTTAATCTTTACCAATTTATAAAATCCTGTAGGGCAGCCCCATATGTATCAGTGTAAATTAAAACATTGTTTTTCAGATTGGTTGCTTGCGTTGCTACCCTTAACAAAAATCTGGTGAAATTACATTGTGAACCTGACTACCTCAGGAGTCGGGGGGGGGGGGTCTTTTTTTTTTTGTGTGTGTGTAACACATCAGCCTTCACCTGCAGAGGAAAGCAGAGTGACCTCATATTCAAAGGTTCATGAGGACATGTGAAGATCCTGTTTACAGCTGCCCATCCTTAACTGAACCAGAAGCCATAAGGATGAGGCTGTTGAGTCATGACTGTGAGGATTTTATTTTTAGCAGAGGCTTTATTCCTGTCCCTCCTATCACATTCTACCTGCTCTACATGTATGCTGAATTAATAATCATGTTGTCTTGATTGCAATAATTGCATTTAATTATGGGAGTGACAGAACAAGTAGGGAGACAAGTGGGGATATTTCCCCAGAGATTAAAGCTGAGCATGTTAATGCAGCTAGTTAGTTAGGGCGCTGCACTGATGTGCTACTACATGACTAATGAGCTCTGCAGGGATTTGGACACGACTGTGAAGCATACTTGGTTTGTGCGCTTACATATTTGCATAAGTGTGTCACCTCCAGCACAAAGCACAAAGTCTGCAGAGGAAGCCCCAGCTCCTTTGTTGTAACTTCAGCAGGACCCCTCATCGGCTTCATTATGGGATGGATCTTTGAAGAGATGTATTGATAGTGAAATAAATGTTGGCTGCAGTGTAAGAGAAATGCAGAAGGAAGAAATCTCTGTCTCTGTCACATTATGATGAGGGATAAAGAACAGCTTCTGTATGTCCTTGAATCTTCATAGTATAAGCATTTGAGAAAGGATCATGCCAAATTCATCTTGTTTCTTGGATTTATGGATTTGCTGCTGGCTCACAGATTGCAGGTGTTTGGATGTCCTTGCAAAAGAAAAGGATTTCAGTTCCAAGCAGTTTGAGTTAATCTGGTGGGGAGAAAATGGAACCATTAGAGCAGCAATTCTCAACTGGTGGGTTTAGTCCTGTTTTCAGTCACAGGCTTCGGGCAGGCAGGAAAATGAAAAGGTTGAGAGAAAAATGTCTGTGCTTTTGTTTTGAAGAGGACTTTTCATTCAGCAGAGTGTTGTCTATTGATATTCCTTAACAGTAGGTGGGGATAATGCCCTGTTAAGCTAATTAAAACCTGTCATGTCTGTCATACCTGTCAACAATCGGCTTAGAAAAATAAAGACTGTGCAGAAATGCTAAAAGCCTCGGTTCATTAAGTGCAGAAAGAGCAGAAAACACACACACTTCAAACCAAAAAGTCATCAACAGACTTTTAGGGCATTGAAATACCTATCTAAAGCCTGATTTAGAAGGTGGTTTGGATCTGGCTAGTTACGCTAATTTCACTATCAGCATGTACCTTTAGGGGAGCTAAGTTTATAGAAGTCATCAGTTTAGAAGACATTAAGACTGTGAGATTACCCTGTCAGAGGGTCTGGCACCCTGTAGCTGTTAGTAAAGAGGCCAAAGCCCGCCCCTTGAGTCAGCATTTCCAGTATGGTACTTGCCAATGATCGGCTTCATTACTCAGTGTCAAGAACAGATAGATGATGTCACAGATACTACGTCAATATTTACAGAAACCTTGGTATATTCTGTAGTGAGATGTTGAAACATGAAAGAATGGAGCTGTCTGAACTGAAGTGGCATTTAGAAGCACATGACCCTTTTCTCAAAGATAAATCAATTAAATAAACATGAAGTCATGACAAAAGTGCATCTTCATGCTTCCATGCATTTCATCAAATCTAGCTAATTGAGTATAAACAGGGAAGTTTCCCTCTCTGGCATAACACCTACTTGTTGTTCTGTTTATCATTATACTTGTTCTTTATTATTATTTTGTGATGGAATATTTTCATGTTCTTTGCTACTGAAGGTTCAAACTGTTCTATGTTTTCATTCATGAGATTTTGGCAGTTGAGCATGTTGTGATGTTAAATGTTCCTGATTTAAGGCTTTTTGATGAAGGGGTGATGGTGGGTCTTAAAGCCAGAACAGTTGAGAACTACTACATAAGAAAATTGTTTATCTTTGAGAGAGAAAGAGAGCCTTGGAATAAAACCTTTTTTTTGTATTTTCATTTAGCTTTATCAAGTGTAATGTGCTTTATGTCACATCTTTAGCTTCACGTCACTTTCTTCAGTTTCAGCATTTCAGTGCATTTGCTGCAAGGAAATGCAACTTCTCTGGTTTCATTTAGCTTTGTCAAGTGTAATGTGTTGAGAAGAACAAACACTGTGCTTTTATGGAATAATAGGGTACGATCACACTGGGATAATAGAATTCAGTGAATACTGCACTTGTTAACTTTTGTTGTTTGACTTTGAGAAAGAAATTACAGTTTTTCAGGGTAATGGTCCTTTGAGAACTGCTCATGATTGTGATCTGACCTGCGTGGGCTGAAGAACATCAACTAGATGTTACACTCACATGTTACCACCCCTGGATGTGTTTGTTGATATGCAAATCAATTTTCATATTACAGGCCCCAAAGGCTGGTCAGATATGAATATGCAGAATATGTAAGAACCAAAAGCTGGTGAGGCTAATCATGCAAACTTAAAAGTTTGATATTGTTAGGAGCACATTCTGTGATCCCATATTTAAATGTGGCACATCAACTGTCCTCAGTGTTGACTGTCTTCTGCTTGTCTAATTACCAGTAGAATAACTGCTTAGTCAGAATTTCAATTTCCATTTAAACAACCACAACATAACATCCTCAATGTCCCACAGAGGTCTCACCTTCTTTGAGCAGATGTCTGTGTTGTTTCTGAGTCAGAGGCAGGAATGATGATCTCATGGCTTGAATCAATTTGAAGAAACAAGATTTTAGCCAAAAAATACAGCATGTCAAGAGCTGCTTAAAATAAATCTTTCAGGGTCAGAGCAGAGATGAGGATGTTGATTGGCTTAAATTTAGAACAGTGTACAAAAGAGGCCCTATCCAATTCAAAGAGCTGCAAGTGATGTGTCCTCATGGTCATGAATCTGAGTCTCTTATGAGCAAATCTTTAGAAACAGATGGCTGGATAGAAATGAAGAGCCTCATTCTGGTGTTAGAATATTTCACATCAAGTCACTTGAACAAATCACAGTGAATGCAGCAGATGCGGTTTCTAAACAGGAATAATCCATTATATACAAGCTCATGTTTTTATCACACTATATTCTGCTAACAGCTCCTTTCTTTGCAGGGTTTCCCCCCTAAACTGCAGCAATGCACCATGTGACCCTCAGTAGATGTTTGTTTTTGTGTTATGATTTCACTTGGTCATCGTTTGACACTGATGTTGTGTGTGTGTGTGCTGCTGTATTTCTCTGTCATCCATATTCTTCTGTGGAGGTCACAGTGTCTTTGTGTGTTCCCACTTGTCTGCTGCTCCGTGCTTCCCCCTTCTTCTTAAATTTTTCATATTTCCAATGAAGATGAAGTATGAAAGTTTGAAGATGCTGTGTTCTTTCTTTCTCCCTCTGACATGATCAGGTTGTCATACTTTTGGACTTTCACTTGCTGCATTCTGCTTTTTGTTTCTGTTGTTTGTAACACACCATCCTTCTCCTCCCACTTCCCTCAGGTTTTGGTCTGCTTTGGGTTGACTGGTCATTATGCTGATGCAGCTCTGTAGTATCAAGGTCAGTGCCCCCCTTGCCTGCCATCCTAATCACCCAGCACCTCCTGCATCTGCCTGCCCACCACCCAGCATAGTTTGTCTGTTGGGTTGTCACGATCTCAATTTTTTCAATCACAATTATTATTATTCACGATTATCAACAATATGAAAGAAAACAACTGGGATTTTTAATTTTGTCTTTAACCCTGTGGTGCATAGTGGTCACTACAGTGGACACCTATTTAAAAGTTATTTACTCCTAAATTCAATGGTTCATGTGGTGGAAATTCATATTAGCCTGTGTCAGGATATTTTTATTCTTCTTAGGGCCTGAAAAAATGTTTTCAATTTTTTTTCCAAACATTTATATATTTTTTAAAAAGTTATAGACAAATATTTGAGGGTGATAAAGTTTATGAACTATAAATTATTCAGTGTTAAAATGGATGAAAGAGAGTTAAAATGTTTCGCAAAGCTTTAAGAAAGAAAAAAAAAGAAAGAAATCAAACAAAAAAGTCACATTTACATTAAGTTCCCACTGTTTTATGTTGAATGCTCAGTTACAAATATTTGAAAAAAAACATGACAAACTTTTTTCATGCCTTAAGACAAATAAAAACACTCAAAGGAAAAATCCTGTCACCGACTTTCATAATTCATGCATGAAAGGGTTAAAAAAAAATCCATAATGATGCTTGAACTTTTAAACATTCTCTGTCCTTTAAAATAAAAATAAATAAATTAGTACCCCTTTGAATCTAAAATATAGTGTAATTAAAAAATAATTAAGTTTAGGAACTGTAGGCACTTTTAAGATTAATTTCACACAATTTCACAGAAAATATTCACATTCAAATAAACATCAGCTTTTTTATGCTTCTCTTCCTCAAACTGGAATCATTAGGATTTATGTTACATTATATTACAGCACTATACATGGTACAGAGTTTACCTGTGAAATTAATGAGCTCTCCTCATGAAAAACGACACCCATCCACTGTAGCTGTTCCACAAACAGGGCAGACTGGGTGAATGAATCAAATACACCCTTTCCAATGCTGAGTATCGTTTAAGCAGCAGCTGACAGCTCTGAGTGAATCAGTCTGAAGACAAACAGTGAAGTCATGTCTCCGATTAAGACCCTCAGAATAAAACTGTTCACTTTGAAATAAACAACCACCCGTTAAAAAAAGACCTTATCTGGACGGAGCTGATATTTTACACTTTTAACACTTTAGCTTTAGCCTGAGTGAGTGTCAGCTGCTGTGGATAATTGACAATTAACATTCTCCTAAACTCTGATACATCATGTTGAAGCAGCTAAACATGCTGAAACAGGTGATTAGATGTTGCTTTGCTGTTCGTACAACATTGGTTTCCTAAGACAGAGGCCTCCTCTGCCTCTTTGCGCGCAGCATCTCACATTGCACCTCTTGTGAGAGATTTCTGTGGTAATCGTGGCTTCTGAAAATTGTTATGAACAACCTACCGTGTCCATTTATAATCGCAGTAATCGAAAAATCGGTTAATCTTGACGACCCTATTTGTCTGCAGAGACAGGAGTTCTGAACCTTTTATTCTTTAGTATAGCTGTATGAATGTTGTTCTTTTATTCAATCTGTGATCATGCTCATGTTGAAGAATTAACTCCCTGTTCTGTATCCTGTTTTTGACAAAGACCAATACATGCCAAATCACTTAAAGATAATATATTCATATTTCCACAGGCTGACTCAGTAATTAAGCTGATCCTCTATTAATATTCACATCAGCCTGTAACACAAGAGCAACCCTGCAAAAATGGCCTTGTGTGTGGGGATACATTTCCCTCATCACACACTTCATGCACAAAGTGCTTCAGCATTTAGACCAATCCATCAGAGCTGACTGAGCCGTGCCCTGAAGCTCCTTTCTAACTGGAGCGTCCTCTGATCAGATCTGAGATCACAGGATGGGAAAGTCTCACTCATATTCCAACTTCCTGGTGATGGTATATTGTGCAAAAAGCACAGTTTTGCTGAACAGACACCAAATTCTTGATAGGTGAAGCCAAATCTTCATTTCCTCAGGGTGAAATCTTCAAAGGCTAATATTCATGAAGGCAATTTTCCTGAGCTGAGCCAGGGTTGCTGCAGTGTATTTTAAAGAGGGGAGCATTCTGAATTTACATATTTTCAGGATGGGTTATAACTAAGAAGCAACAATGGTGGATGTTCAGACTGAAGGTGTGCAGATTTTTAAACCTCCATTTATTCATATGTTGTAGAAATTCCTGAATCTGTCTGTAAACTGATCAAAATGCCCCATTCTCGAAGTAGCACTAGATATTCATGAGACCTTAAAACACTTGCTAAAATGCTTAGGTCACCATATAAGGGGATTCAAACCTGTTCATGTTTTACTAGAGGTGTGGACCTCAAACACTAAGGTTTACCATGACAAGCTGGAGACAAAAGACAAAAGCTGAAATAAGGGTTGCCTATAATACCAGTGTGAGGAAAAATCATGTAAGGCTTCTACGGCGACACTAGAGGGACAGAATTAAGCCTAAAACCTTTTGTAACCACTCAACTGATGATAGCCTGCATATGGATTTTTTTTTTGGCTCCGTATTTGAATACACAGCCTTGTCAATTCAGTGAGGTGGTTCAAATCTCAATACTGCAGTTTCAACATTGTAGTACGGGCTCTCACTTTTTTTATTATATACATAAATTTTGAAATACATTTAAAAAAAAGAAAAAAACAACAGAAATTGCAACATGTTTACACTTTGTCACACTGGGTATTATTGGTGTGACACACCAGGAATAGGACCCACAATATAGGACTCTGGAGTCAGGTAGAGTAGAGAGTTCAGAAACCAGTTTCATAAGTCAAGGGTTTGGTACACAGGTAAGTTAAGCACAAGACAGACAAAGGTAGCCTAAAAAAATGCAAGGCAGAGACGTTGTTGAAAAGCAAAGGCCAGAACACATGAGGACTACACAAGGAAAGAGCTGGAGCACTGACTGAAAGACAGAGGAACAGGCACAGCATTGAGGTAAGACTGAGTTTGAAAAACACATGAAGAGTGAAGATGACATGACACAGGTGAAGAACACTGGGAAAATCAGGGAAGTGGCGACCTAGAAGGGCGGGAAGTCAATAGACCTGAAATGAGAAACAAGTGTAAGTATCAAAGTAAAACAATAAACACAAGAGAAGATACAGAAGGGAGAAAGAAAATGACACTTATCCTGAAGATGTGACCTTGTTGGTCAAATGAGGTTTCAATCAAAAGGTAAAGCCTCCACTACAATGTTGAATCCTTAGTGTTGAGATCTGAAACACCCCCCAGAATCTACAAGGGTTTATATTCAAACCCAAGTCAAATGAACTGTGGGTGGGTTGCTGCCAGTTATCATGTTAAAGGGGGTCAGAACTATTAAACTGAACCCAATGCCCCAAAGGAAAAAAATGCTTATTAAATAAGCAGTATTCTTGAACAACTGAGCTTAGCTTTATTGCTGGTGGTGACTGGGGTAATGCATTTTCGCTTGCATATTGATAAAAATGATGGAAAAAAGAATCTGCTGCCTCAGGGTTTGTTTGAGCCTTATATGATTAGATAAAGATAAGATAGACGGAAATAAGAAAGAATTGGAAACATGAAATTATAGCAATGTGCAATATGTTCTTTTTTTCCTGATACACTGTATTTTATTTTTTTTATTTTTCTGCTTGCTTTTCTTAAACATGCTGTGAATGATTAAATTATATAAGCAACATAACAAAGGGGTAGGACTGGATAAGTTTTATCAACTTCATCCTACACTCTTTCAGACAAGGCATAATTTCCTATGTTGTTATAGAGCATTTTTTGTATTTTCTTTTTACTGACAAAGCACATTGTACAACAGACTTTCTATGGTTTCTTTCAACCTGTTCGAATAAATGGAAAAAAATAGAAATGAAACATAAGATCAAATTTACTTAATTCATCCCACAAGGGGAAATTCACAGTCACAGCAGCAATGCAATGCTACTGCAGCAAGCTGCCATTGAGCAGCAATAAGAACAGTAGAAGTAGAAATAAATGAATTAATTAGAAAAGTCCACTAGAGACCACAGCTTGTCCATACTTCTCTTTTCAGCCTCCAACTCCTCAAAAAATATGAGCCCAAAATGTAATGTAATATTACAACTTATTACATTGTTGGTGCATTGTCTGTTACATTATGGACTAGTTATAACATTTGGGGTTTTATTATATTTTTTCCATCACATTTAGGGTCACTGTTACATATTGGAGCAACGGGGCTCATACTGCTTTATGTTCTTACTTGGTATAGAACAGGATGCTGACAGGGGTTATCCAGCCAAGTTTAGGTGCAACCAGGCTGAAGCAGTCTGGGCTTTTAAGATGTAAAATGGTACACTTAACACCTGAAAAACCTTGGTATAAGGCCAGACACTGTACCAAGTCGACTCATAGTTACCTCTTTTAGGCCACAATGAGACCACTGATGTCCAGCAGATGGCTTTACACATCACATGTGGAAAAGACAAACCATACAACAGTTTTGAATTTAAGGTACTTTCATATAAAAGCAGTAAGGTCAAGTATTCAACAGTAAAACAACTTCACAAATTATTCTTCTGATGCCCCTCATTTCTAAAACAGTTTTTATTTTTTGGGTTAAACGGTGGACACATCTTGGGACATCATAGACAAACAGTGCCCCACTTACAGATCTCACTCTGCCTTTGGCCATATAATATCACATAAACAGGTCAAGATTCAGCCTCCAGGGCAGACTTTTCACATGTCTGATAGGACACAGCTGGAAAACTCACGCTTGGCTACTGCTTTTACTATAGGATGTCCTTTAAGTCTCTTTAAAGTTTTGAAAATTTATCACACAGACAGTTGATAAGATATCTTAACCAGTTTTGTTTTATTATAATAAATGGTTGTTAAAGTTTTTTTTTTCCTCATACGCCTCTATATGGGCACCATTAGTTGCATGAAGCACATCAACATGATACTTGATTTCATTCCATGTTCACTGTAGCAGAGCCTCATCAATGGTGGCAATGGCATCAGAAATCTTTTGCTTTCCAGAAATTTCTTGTGCCATGCATGAATCGAAGGACATGGTGGTGGATCCCTTCCATACTTAGTTCTGTGGTTTTGCTGAGTCTGCACGTCTGCATTTTTTTGGGTTTCATTTGACAGAACCTCTTTAATCAATAAGATACCCGAAACACACAATTTCAATGTGATTACAAACTTTGGCAAAAACTGATAACAATGGAACAAATCTGGTTAAGATATCTTTGTACTGCCTTTGAATTTTTTTTTATTGAGACTGTGGACACCCTGTATTTCTAAAGGAAATGTGCAGAAAAATGAACTAATTAAGCCTTTATGCTATTTAACCTTCAGTATTTATGTCTGATCCCTACCATCGGTTTCATTTTATGTCAGAACAGTTTACTCCCTGAATTTATAATGCTGAATTATTTAAATTGTCATGCTTTGAACCACAAAATGGATTTGATATACTCACTTTGTGCTTGGGCTGTTGAAATCAATCCCGGTCTCCTCCCTAAATAGTCAGTGTCAATCTCATCAGCGGCTTCATTATGATTGGATTCTGTCTATTAAACAGCTTTTATGTCTAATGGTCCAAAAAGATGTGTTGATGCATGAATGTTCGTCTTGTATAGAGGAGTGTCATTATAGAAATGGTTGTCTGACAGTTGGTGTGATCTATATCTATCATGTTTATAAGCTCGCATTAGTGTCTCATTCCTCTGACTTTATGCATGACTTCACTAACTCTGTTGTCATCTCGTAGGCTGAGTTATTTGTACTGTATTTTGTTATTTTGGTGTTATTGCTTTGTGAAGGCATTTGACTGCAAATTAGACTTTACTTTGATATTGAACATTTCCATCAAGACAAGAATCCAGTTTTAATCCCCAAAAACTAATGTTATGGCTGTGAAGTTGAATGTAATGCCAAAGCAAATGTAAATAGCCCAACATGTTTATTTCAGTATTGAGACTTGTATTGGATGGCAGAGGGATGTATGGATGCTCATAATGGCCTAGAGTAACTCTGTAGTGCTCAGCAGCGTGCGTCTAAGCTGCTATTTGCAGCCATTAAGCACACCACTAAATCATTTAAATTCATACTACAGGCTCTTGACTCCTCAGCCACTCAGTGAGAAGAAGGAGCAACAACTCATCATGTATTACTCAACACAAGCCTCTCTTTGCTTTAAGCCAGAAACTCAAACACTGGGGAGTGGGAAGACGCCAAACTCAAGTTTGTTTGTTTTTTAAGATACATGAATATACAAAGATGTAAAGAAACATGGCCATTGGAGAAGATTATAACAACTGGGATGAATCTTTATCCACTGCAACTGGATACTGTTTGATAGTATATTTATTTTAACTAGACTTTTCTCATCTGACATTTGACCTTTATAAAATAGCTTGGTCCTCAGTTACTCTCAGTTGGTGTAAAGATGTCGCCCACTTATAATGGCTATGAATAGCTTAATGCTTAAACATTCTATCAGTAATATAAAGGTTTTTCATCACTACTGACAAGCACTACATGTAAGAAAACATTGCACAAAATTAGGTTCATAGTGAGAATGTTTTCGGATCAATTAATAACTTGATGATTTTTAAATCTAAAATTGTTTCATCAACTGGATGGCATCTGACTGGAGGGATCGGGTCAGTTTCCTTTCCAGTATGTTGGTGTGCTACTTCCAGTGACAGTATTTGTGTTTCAGTTTCACCTAGAATTGTGCAAAACCTAACTATCGCAATAAAAAAATGGTAATGGAAACACCAAAATTCCCCCAAACTCCTCAAAGTCTGATAAAATAGTTTGAGCACTCACATAAAGTGGATTTCCAGAAGTTTCATTATTGAGGTTTATCACAAACTTTTTTCACATAAACACCTCATCGGACGTGAATGAACAAACGCTTCTTTCGACATCCTTGGCCACGATCCTCTCCCAGAAGTCCCTGGTATATGGTCGCTGCTGCCACACACACTGACTCTCGCGTTCTTATTTAGTCTCCCTCTGCTGTAGCCTGTTGACATCAGCAGCAACAGTAACGCCCATCACAACAACAGTACAGCTCTTAAAATGTTTGTGTTATCTGTTGTTAATGCTGGTAACAGTTGTCCTCCTTTTTCCACTTTCTGCAAATTGTATATGTGCTTTAGATCGCAAATTGCTCAAAACTAGTTAGAATGAAAACATCAGCAAGGTGCACTTGTAGTTTATCCAAACTTCAGGAATAATGCTTTATTTTGCAAAAAGTGTCACAGAAATGCAGCTAGTGATGGTCATGTTTTGAATTCTTGGAAATGAAATTAGCTCAACTTTCCTTTTTTTCTGTAATACTTGTTAAAATTTTATTCTCTAAAATTAAATCTGCCTGATCACAGGAATATCAACCAATTATGATTTGCTTTGACATAAGATGTCTCATTTTGATTTTATTGACATTTTCCAACATGCAGTTCTGCTCAACCCCCCTGTTTTCTCCGGGTCATTTTGAACCGATTTCAAAAGTTATTTTGTCATAACTTTGGTTTTCTGTCATACAACTGATTGATAGTTACATGGATGGTTCCATGCACTGATATTTATATGTCAAATTAGTTATGACTGTTTGTGTAAATCATTTGTGTTTAATATAAATTCATAGCGATTAACTGGTGTCCAGGGCTGCATGGTGGTGCAACCTCACAGCAAGAAGGTCGCCAGTTCGATTCCCTGTTCGGGCGAGGTGGGCCTTCCTGTGTGGAGTTTGCATGTTCTCCGGGTACTCCGGCTTCCTCCCACAGACCAAAAACATGCCCACGTTAGGTTTATTGATTATTCTAAATTGCCCGTAGGTGTGAGTGTGTGCGTGAATGATTGTTTGTCTCTATGTCAGCCCTGCGATTGACTGGTGACCAATCCAGGGTGTACCCCGCCTCTCGCCCAATGACAGCTGGGATAGGCTCCAGCCACCCACAACCCTGAATAGCAGGATAGACGGTTAAGAAAATGGATGGATGGATAAATTTATAGCATCTTCCTGCCATTAAAGAAGTTTAAATGATTTCAAAACAATATCCTGCCAACACTTTAACACTTTGACAAATTCCTGTCTGTGATATCACATCAGTTTAAACACCTATGATAATAGTGCAAAAAAATCACAATTTTTGCTTGTTTCGTCTCAAAGAAGAGCTACACTTTTATGTAAATAAGGTCCATCATACCATACATCACAAAAGTAATTGTTAAATACAAGTGAATATGTTGGAAACATCTTCACAAAAATAGAGAAAAAAAACTTTGGAGGAAAATTTTCACTTTGTACTTAAGCAGCCAGAACAGAGTGCAGAGCAAATCTGAAGACAACCGGGGGATTAGACACATAATTTACCTTTGGCTTCTTTCTGTGTGGTTTATTGTAGAACTTGTACCAGAATCGGTTCCTGGGCCTGGCGGCCATGGCGTCCCCGACTCGCAGCAGCCAGAACCGCCAGCGCTGTAAGGACGCGGTTCGTCACAGCTACGGCCCGGAGAGCTTCGCCGTCAACGGTCTGAACCAGGAAGCCTTCATGCTGGGGCTGTCCCGCTCCACCAGCGACACTGATCTGGTCTCTCCTGACGCTCGCTCCACCCTCACCATCAGCTCCTCCCACTACACCATCGGCCAGTCGGAGGACCTGGTGATCACATGGGACATCAAGGAGGAGGTGGATGCTGGAGACTGGATCGGCATGTATCAAATTGGTGAGTGAGATTTAACAGTGACAATGAAGATCACAGTTTCACACACACTGGTTTTGGTGGAGTAACACAAAAAAAATAACAAAATGAATTAACACTGGTTGATTCTACTTTGTACATAGCAGAGGTTTAAACAAGATGTTTTGTCTTTACGAGTATTTTAGTGTTGTGGAAACAAGCCCCCTCACAATCTATTATTAAAGTTAATCTCCCCTCAGTCTCTACCCCTGTTGTGCCGATCATGAGGATGTCAAACATCACACTCCACCAAGAAACACACAGAGAGACTCTGAGTGTCTTGAGTGAAGCGTCTTTTTCCTTAAACATATAAATCTGCTCTTATCTCTGTTTAAATCCACCTTTGCCTCTAAAGGCTTGTAAAAACTTTTTCTTGTTGCTTTGGTAACAGCAGTCTTTCTCCGCATGTGGCTCATGTGCAGTGAATATTGAATAGGAAGGAAAAGTGTTTTTTTTTTTATTATTTTGCTGATGAAGAAAGAGAAAGAGGGAAGCAGGGTGAGCAGCTGTGTGTGTAGAGCAGGTGTGAGGCTGTGTGAGGCAGGATGAAGAGAACTAATCAGATTAAAGTAGTTTGAGAGGCAACATTTAAAGGAGAGAAGTGATTATGGTCAAAACTTTGAAGTTATAATATATATATATATATATATATATATATATAAATAGGGAAATTCAGCAAACTGAAGTGTAATATGATGCTTATAGCAATGATTGAATCAGTTAGTAATGAAGCCTGGAGTTAATTATGTGATTTTATTTGCTCATCAGCATCAATATCCCATGACCATCACCTCAAAGATTAAAGTAGTGTTTCAACTTTTCCCAACTCAGGGCCCACTCTCAAAAATGTTCACAGCCACCTCCAACCCCATAAATACAGAAGTGTTATATGTTCTCAGAGCACTCTTTCATAATGAACATTCTGAACACAGGAGAAACATTCTTTTCACTTTGATATCCCCTGAGCTTGTTCTCCAAAAAAATTCCAGTGGCCTTGGTCATATACTGTTCATTATTTTTTGTCTCAATGTGACTGAGCAGTTTTCATGGCTTCATTTTGAAAATGTCTCAGAGCACACGATGCACAACAGAAACAGTTCAGCAAAAATCCTGGCACAAAGTACACGGCACCGTACTTACTCCAAACTCTTCTTTTTTGTTTGACAGCAGGGAGATCACCTGTGAATTCACCATCAGTGTGTTCTCTATCTTTCCTTTTAATTCTTCCTGCTATTCATCTTTAAACTCCAGAGTCAACATCAAACATAAACAAGTCAAGTGCAAGATGATCCCTCCACAAAGTAGTCCGACCATAACAAAAGTTCCAATCGCCCTTTTTTTTTTCCTCCCATGACTAATACTTGACCAAAACAAGAAAAATGAAAAGAATATAGGAACACTTTTTATTTCCTTTAAATACATTTGCACAATATATTGTTTTAGTATCATTACCGCGATATTTGCATGTGCACTATTCAAATCGCAAGGTTAAAAAATGTATATAAATATATTTTTGAGCCTTTCATTAAAGTGTTTGTAGCCTGTCTACACCCAGTCACATCACTGAATCTGAATGAGCATCCATTTATACATTTTACCACATTACAGCAACAACTCGCACAGTTCGAGCACCTTCTCAGTGCTCTGTCATCTCACCTGCTGTTATCAGGGTCGGGCAGAGTGATGTGCAGAGTGAGTGGTCGAGTGACAGAGAGAGAGGGAGCTGTGAATTTGAGTGGAGCAGAGCAGGGATTCAAACAATGTGGCAGTTTGTTAATAGTTAATATCACATAAGGTGCTTGAGTTTAAGATTCACAGGGTTCCTTAAAAAAAATATCACAATATATTCTAGGGAACAGAAACATCGTAATCTTTTTTTCCCAATATGGTGCAGCCTTACTTTTAAACGAACACACACACACACACACACAAAAAATAAACAAATAAATTCTGTTTTGGAAATTATTTCAAGGTGCACAGTTTGTGCCTGGGTTAAAGTATTGTAGCTGTTTTGAAGCTGCATTAAGACTGTAATTAATGTTTTACTATTAGAGAATGGACTAAGAGGAACTGATTATTATCTTAAAAGCAGCATCCCTGTCAGAAAGACTCAGTCCCAGCTTGAATCTTGTTGTGGAGGCGCAGACAGAGGTTTGCTGTGGTCCCTGAGCTGATGATTGTAAAGCTGACACCAGGGTGTTGTTTGACAGACAGCTGTCTGCCTGTGCCTCCACACATCCTCGTCACACAGTGTGACTGAATGTGACTCTGCTCTCGCCACCTTTAAACCCAAATGTTTCTCACTTTTTACATTTTTGCTCTGACTGAGAGATTACCTTGAAAAATGATCAGTGATTTCAACTTGAGCTGAGTCAGACTCTGATTGGACACAGATCATTACACAGACTTGATGTAGGTAATTCTGTGGAGTTTCTCCTCTTTTCCCTAAAGGTTAATCAAACCACAGGAGTCTAGAGATTATATTTTTGTCACCCTGTCACAGCAGAGCAAGCAGTGTCATCACAGTTTCTGTCAGGCTTTTGTGTTTCTGATGAGAAGAGTCGTGATGTTGAAACCTCATCATGTCAAAACACCACAAACACCTGATTTGAAATACTTAAATGGCAATACACCTCACGACTGTTTAATGTGATAACTGAGAGAGGATCAACACTCCTCTACACTCCTCTACACTCCTCTACACTCCTCTACACTCTTCTACACTCCTCTACGTGGAGAATCAGTTTTAGTTGAGCTCCTGTAAGGTGTAATGAGAAACGGGTCATAAAAATGACTTATTGTGATAATTCTTCAGGGTTGGGATGGCATTGTAATTTCATTAGTTTTATCTCTTTTCCCAGATGAGGCTTTGTCTGAGAACTTTCTGGACTATAAGAATCGAGGTATCAACGGATCTCACAAGGGACAGATCGTTTGGAAAATTGACTCCAGCGCCAACTTCAGTGACCGTGAGTAACAAACTTTTACCCAAATGAGATGAGTTTATTGTTGAGATTGGCTCAGAACGCAGAATGAATTGTGCCTATTTTACTTGTTTCTATTTGGGGTCTTCTTTGCAGTTTTTTATTCATTTCTTAATTGTTACATGCAGTATACCACATCCTTGAACTCATCTTGTAAGTATTAATAACAAACCAATTACAGGCTAAATAAAGCAGAGGGCTATCAGATTTGGTACGGCTCCATCAAAGTGCTGAATCTTACAAATTTACATGACAGTCGATGTGCCAGGTGCTCCAGCAGGTTGGAGCCTCCAGGTCAAATAAGCTTTCCATTTCTACCTGTTGCTGGAGTGGTAAAATGTCAGTTTGCACAAAGTGGGTCAGGTAGGACAGGAAGCCATGCACAGAGACCACTTAAAAACACCCAGTGACTTTCAAAATAAAACAAACCATGTTAATAGTAGATTGTTTTTTGTTTGACTCACAACAACAACATATCAACATCTTGTTCAGAGCCAGACAAGAGACCAGAGACCTGTGCTATGAAGCTATACTTTCTCTGATTGATGTAACTTCAGGGTTAAACCTGGATTTTTCATCCTAAGATGCTTTTACACTTCTTATTGGAATAAATCACCATGGTTGCTCTTGCTGAATGGCTAAACCGCAGGTTCAAATCTGGATCAGATCTTGGCTTACAGAACAGTGACAAGAACGGCTCTGGTCGACCTGGAATCCCTCATCCAGGTCTACACTCCCTCACACCTTAGCAATCTCTTCATAGTTTTTAGCTTCCACACTGTGTTTCATATACAGATTAACCAGCTGGTCAGGCACTCTTCCAGTCCCCATGGGTGATTTGCGCTTGAAGCACACCTCAAACATGTCATGGTCCTCTGTGGTGAATGTCAACTTTCCTTTTGTTGCATCTTCCTTGGAGTACAGAGTGTGGCTGGAGGAATCTGTGTTCTGCCTGTGAAAAACCCCTGGTGCTCCCAGCTCAGCATGACTCTAAATCTGTAGCCAGACTCTTCTCTTTTATTGTACCCAGATGGTGGAATGACTTGCCTAGCTCCATACAAACCAGAACCGCAGAGTCCTGTTCTACTTTCAAGAGACATCATGGAACATTTGGACACTTAATCTGACTCTTCTCCTCTTTGTCCCTGTTAGAATGAACCAGAATGTCTCAGACATTGAACACTTATTATTAAATGTAGTGGAATGTCAAACAAGGTTATTGAATTAGATGTATGGTAGTTAGTCTCAGGCTATATTTATTATTAAAGAAATGCCTGTTATATCTTCTTTACAGCACTCTTATGTGCACTAGATGGCAGTACCTGTGGCCATTCAATTTGTAGTAACTTGTTGTAACTTCATCGCACTTATGAAGGTTTCATCCTCCAGTTTCTATTCTTGCTTGTGTTGCACATTGCTTTGGACAGAAGCGTCTGCTTAATAAAATTGTAGCATTGTAGAATGTAGGATCAGGGATCAGTGAGTACCAAAGCTCCATCTCCTGACCAATCAGATGATTGGAAAATGACCTGCCCATTCTTAGACGATCCTGTCGGCGTTGGTGCGTGGCTCATCACCTAGGAGAGAAAAAGTTTTTAGGGATGGATGAAATCCTTTTGATGTCCCAATGACATCCTTTACCAAAGATACTGATTTGGACAGCGCTACTTTTGTCAACTGATGAGGTCATACGTTGCAAATGTAACACACTACAGTTGAATTTATCTGACAAATTGAGGTTAATAGTAATGTTCACATGTGGCATAACTGCAAAAACATGATATACAGAACAGCTACAGGTCACACAGTCACGCTGAGGATTTAATATTTAAATATAAAACGTGCTCACCTGGGGAGCTGAGCCTCTAAATAACTCAATGTAAAATGTAAACTAAAGTTGCAGAGCTGAAGAAGAGCTCTGCCTCAAACACCTGTGCTGTGATAAAGTGAAATTAATGATCAGTTTATTGTTTGATGAATTAATGTTATATATCTCTTGAATTTATGAATTAACAGGCAATTTTATGCAGCATTTTTTCCTGGATTTTGTGCTGCAACAGTTGCTTTTGTCCTGGATGATGCATTTGAAGATTAGTTTATTCAATAATTACTTTTGAAGAATAATTGTCTGCCCCTCCATGGTAAAGTACTGTAGGGTTTCTCACATTTTTCTGTTTGTGATTGGTCACATGCTGCAAACTCCACCTCTATATGTAAGCACACACTGATCCAGACTGGAAAATCCTGAATTCACTCACTGAGTTGATATCCAGCTTCGTAGTCCCACTTACATTGGACTAAGAATGTCTTGTTAAGTCAATCCAGGGCATGGAAAGAGATCCTGGATGTGTAAATCCAGCTACGTAGTACAGGGCCCTTGAGATGACAGGGTTTGAGGTTTTACAGCCCAACATGAACCAGAAGAGGATCATCATCAGAGGATCCAGGGAACTCCTTGGTGTTCTAGCTGTCTGAAGGTCTAACAATGTGCTGGACAGAACATACAGGCCATTTTTGTCTAAAGTGACGTGTATGTGAGAGCAAGTGCAACCTAAGCAAGGATCACGGCAAAACTGAACAGCACATGTAAGCACCAGACAGCTTCCAATCCAATCAGGAAGTCAAGTACCAGACCTTGTAAACCATATATAGAATAATATTGACCAACAGCTAGAACAACCTCAGCATATTTGGGAGCATCTGAGTTCACAGGGCTCCTATAGAGGCCTGCCTCTGCATAAAAATTCATCTTAATGCTAACAATTTCCTGCCTTAAATCCTCCTGATCCTCCTCTGTCCAGCACTGAATCTACACCAAACACCAGGAACAAATAAGACAAGTGTTTTCCTGTGATGAAAACCAAAACAGAGGCAAAGAGGAATGATTAAAATGATCAGTTTTGTTAACAAGCAGCCCTAAACCTGAGCAGTGTGTGGTCAGATAAAGGTGGTCCTCATTACGCTTCATTCAGTGTCAGTCTCTTTAGAGCCAAGTCCTTCCCACTGTGTTGCTTTTATTCTCTCTCTCAGTGAACAAAGTGGATTGAGCCTTTAAGCCCTGTAGCTGTATCAGCATGAGAAGTACCAGTCCCTGGGAAGTAAAGGGGTTTGCTTACAGAAGCACATCATTAAACGCAGAAAGAGAGAGAGAGAGCGGGAGCGGGTGCAGGAAGACAGTCACAAATGATGCTCTTTTACTGCGTTTAGGGACACTGGGGGATTGTGTTTATGGGTGAGAGACTTTGTGGATGCACACATGAATCAGAATAAATGCATGAGTAGAAAGCTGTCCAGGTGTTTCGTCACTCTGCGTTTATACTGCAGGTGCAGGTGTTATTTTCAGACGTCACACATTCCTAGACTGAAACTGTGATGTTTTACTGCTCCAGGTATTCACGCCATTATTCAAAATAATTATTTACTCTATCTTTTAGCATTTAACCCCTTGTGTCAGGTTTCATTGAGCCCTGGTATGTTGTTTCCTCTCTTTGAAATGACGCTTGACAACGTCTTTTAAACTGCTAATTTTATTCTGAAAGGGTTTACTCATCCTCCTAGTGAAAACAAAAAAGAGTTTTTCACAGCGGTAGTCACCTCACTGACAAACTGGGGTTTTTTTGTGACTTCCTCTGCACACTAAGAAATTACAAACACAGTGTTTCTATTATCCATGTTTCATCTTAACCCTATGAGCACAAGAGTATCATATTTGATACATGAGTTTAAAGACCTCTATATCATCAAAATGATTAAAAGTTTCTAAAAAAAACCTGTCAAAAATATTTTTAAAAACATATTCTACCACTTTGAGGATTGTCATATCACTACAATCAGCTGAAGTTGTATTTTGGCCCTTTTCAAAATGTCTGCTCTCATAAAATCATCAACTCACATATTTTCAGGAAAATCATTGTTTGATTTTCAATAAGCTGCAGTCTGCATGAAATAAATGCATATCTACAAAAAAAAACCTTAAATAAAATAGAAAAAATAGTACATAAAATTGCCCCGTGTGTCAAATGTGATACAAGAAATAAATCACGAAAAAAACGATGAAGCAATATTTTTTTAGGGGGGTTTTGTTAAAAGGGTTAATAAACATTTCAGCTCCAAAAAATTGTAATTTTCGGACTATCTTTTGATAGGTCTGGCTTTTCAGTGTAGAAAAGCTGTTGAATCTGTGAAACAAACATAGTTGTATATGAAAGTCCCTCATATCGGCTTTATTCTCCATCCTAATTCTAAGTTTGAGCTTCAGCAGCTTGCGACTGAATGCTACAGAGTTGCTGTCATGTGATTGGCTAATTAGATATCTATATTAACAAGCAGTTAATCAGGTGTACTCAGTCAAGTGGCCAGTGCAGGTATTTTTCCATTAAAAAAGAAAAATGACATTTTTCAAAGTTAAATAAAACAAACATATCCATCAAATTGTAGTATTTAAATATTTTTTCCTATTTCAGAGCAGCAGTAATTTTCCTTTCCTTTTAATATTACACCACATAGCTCTGTTTTTGAGCTGTTAGAGAGGAGACAATATGTAGCCATTATTGATTAAAAAAGGTCACAAACAAAAAACAAATCTATAGCTGCATAATCAAAGAAGCAGTTATTTTTGTCAGCTGTCATACTTTCTTCTAATGCAGTTATTGTTGCCCATAGAGACTGAAAGCCTCTTATCAAACTGCAGCTTCCTGCAAACCAGTGCTGCACAGTTAATCAAACTGTTATTACCGTTTGAGAATGTGCAATTATGTCGTTGTACAGAAGGCTGTGATTTACCATTTAAATGGCTAAATGTGCATCTGTGTTTACAAATGTTTCAACCTTTTATCTGCCCATCAGCTGCTTTGACTCTGTGTGTGTGTGTGTGTGTGTGTGTGTGTGTGTGTGTGTGTGTGTGTTTGTGTGTGTGTGTGTGTGTGTGTGTGTGTGTGTGTGTGTGTGTGTGTGTGTGTGTGTGTGTGTGTGTGTTTGTGCCCAGCCTGATTATGACGACTAAAGTAAACCCACAAACAACAAAAACAAGAGAGAAACTTTTTGACACTGAGCACTCAGACGGACACACAGTCTTCATGGTGTGTATCAACTGCACAAAGAGTTTCGTATCAACTCAACCTCTTATCAGTTAAACCTCAAACCTCTTTCCCATGGATAAAGAATATTTTAATATACATGCATAGAACATGCTGCTTTTCAAAAATAGTTCTATGTTTCATTCTTTCTGTGGGTGGTGAAGAATTATACATACTTTTATTGTGTGACACCCCTATTTTAGCAAAGAAAATCTTCTCTTTTTGGTTACACGGATGGATCATGGCTTGTTCATATCAACTAATATAGACTCATTATACAATCCACATTAACTTTTAATGAGAGAAAGTGAAACTCTACTGTACATGTCCATAAATGCTGAACTTTTACCTGGAGAAAAGTTTAGTCCTGTCTTTCACTGTAACTGTCCAAAAAGTATTTATTGTTTCAATTATATACTTTTAATAAGGATCTGTAGGCTTCAGCATTTAGGGAAAAAAATAAGCTGATAAAAACTAAAATAAACCCAACCTTAAAAAAAGGAACAACAAAGCAGCATTTAAAACTAAGTTAAACTGAACAGTTAACTAAGTGTTTTTTTTTATGTGTCAAAAAATAGAAATTTGTGTTTTTATGAGAGAAATGCACATTTCACAACTACCAATAATCCCATGTTCCATGATTGCAGATCACAATATTGTCTAAAATGATCTCATTCATACAATTTTGCCAAATTGTGCAGCACTACTGCTGTCTGCTCTTGTTGAGGATATTTCACTTCCCTTCATTTTGTCATCAGTATGAAGAGTAATGTGGTCTCTGAGTGTAACTTCACTCTGAGCTCTCTGATGGAGTTTCTCTGTTTTCTCTGTTTTCTGTTAAAGGACTCTTTCACTTCTCTGTTTTGACCATGTGGCTGTTGAAAAAGCACAAAGAGCTTTGACTCCATGTTTCCCTCCTCTGTGATGAATATAAATGAGGCACACACTCACAGACACACTTACAGACACACACTCACAGACACACACTCACTTGCAGGAGGTGTTTTGTGTGTTCCCCCTCTGCCCGTCACGTCAGAGTGTGTCTGACCAATCAAGCAGAAAAACATGGAGCTTTGGTCTGACCTTAATCTCTCTGTGTCACCCCAGCCTTTGGCTTTTGTGCTCCACTTCTTTCTGTTTACAAAAGATTACTCAGTCCTAGATAAATTAATGTCACCTTTAAGATATCTTTAACAACTGAGTGCAGTGACTTGTTGTATCATTAGCTCCCTCTGTACTTACGGCTGAAAGAAGTGTTGTTTAAAGTGGATATGAAGATATGATATGATTTTTAATTTTATAAAAAGATATGATAAAAGCCAAATTATGAATGAATGATTGCCACTTCAATTCTCAAACAAGAACATACAAAACTAGCTTCTGTGTCTTTAACCCTGTGGTGCACAGTGGTCACTACAGTGGACACCTATTTAAAAGTTATTTACTCCTAAATTCAATGGTTCATGAGGTGGAAATTTAGATTAGCTTGTGTCGGGCTATTTTTATTCTTCTCAGGGCCTGAAAAAATGTTTTAATTTTTTTTATCCAAACATATATATATATGCTTTTAAAAATGTTATAGACAAACATTTGAGGGTGGAAAAGTGTATAAACTGGATGAAAGAGAGTTCAAATGTTTTGCAAAGCATTAAAAAAAGATTATTCATGAAATAAAAAAAGTCATATTTACATGAAGTTAACACTGTTTTATGTTCAGTGCTCAGTTACAAATATTTGAAAAAAAAGGAAAAGTTTTTCATGCTTTGAGACAAATAAAAACACTCAAGGGAAAAACTCCTGACACTGACTTTCATAATTCAAGCATCAGAGAGTTAATAATGAGTCATCTTTTTTCGGGTTATTTCGTGATCAAGACAAAAACTAATCCTATATTGTAAAAAGTGATGAATCATTTCTACTGGAAATGATGTCTTGACTAATAAAAAGGTTTTAACAGGAATTCCACACGAAATGAAAACATTTGAAGCATAAATGAGGAAAATCTCTTTGAATACAAAGCATGTGTGTTTAGGGGTTGACGGACAAAATATTTCACTCTAAAGTTTCTTTTCTGTCTCTTTCATCATTTTGCAAACATTTTTTAGCCCTTTGTGCAAATACATTTTGAAATCCAGGCTGAAAAAAAGAGTGGAGTAAATCTGTTTGTTATTGAAAAGAACTGATCCATGTTTTTTTTTCTCTTTCTGTTTCCCCCTCAGCTGAGACCCAGGTCTGCTTCAGGTACTACCACGGTGTGACCGGAGCTCTGAGAGCAACCACACAGAGTGTGACCATCAAGAAGGGCTCTCCTCCTGTAAGTGCCCACACATGACTTTGTTACTTTGTGACTCCAGCATGTTAAGCTTAAGAGCCTCCTCCTGTGTTAGCTTTCTGTTACCTTCCCCGGTGTTAGCGGCTCGATTTCGACCCGCGTCTTAAATAAGCTTTAAAATACACTAAAAACAAAACATATGATCAAGTTTTTTTTGTTATCTCTTGGTTACCTTGTAAGGCTTCCTTATCCATGAAAATATTGGGTTTCATATTTTTGGTGTGGGTTTCAGGGCCCAATGTTTAGCAGTAAACCTCTTGATTTCAAGAAAAAGCAGAAAAAATAACCTAAAGAGAATCCTATAAATAAACCAAAGGTTTTTGTGTTACCTGACTATTATTGAGGGGTATAGAACACATCTCTGAAATAAATTTGCTCTATTTATTTATTCATTTTAAAATGAGCAACAATAGTAACATCTATGGTGTTAGGGTCAGTTTGACCCATACATATATTTTTCTAAAAATTCAAAAATATATATTTTGCCAGCAATAGAACTTTAATATAAACACGTAGAAACACAGAACAGGTCATAAAACAAAATATTAATTTGTGAGCGTGCATGTTTTTAGATGCATTGTGTGGCAAAAAGTTACACTTTTTGTGTGTTCTTTGCAGAGATACTTTTTGAATTGGAAACAATACATTAGTCTTTCTGAAGCTTTCTGAAGCTCACATGATTGGGAGAGGAGGTGTCTGTCATTGTGATGGCTGACAGTGCACTCATGATATCAATTTTGGCTCTAAATATTGGTTTATAATCTTATTTTTATAACCAGGTCAAAACCGACCCTAACACTACAAGCAACAAAATTTCAACCAGGGCATTTTATAAAGTTGAGATTTTTTTTTTTTTAATAATTTTGTTGGAATCAGCGTTCCTGACAAAGTCAAGAAGCCTTGATGCAGTAAACCAATTTTAAGTGATTCTTTTATGCATTTAAAAACTAAAACGGGTCGGTGGCGACCCTAACACAAGAGGAAGGTTAAGAGTCTATCTAAATCAGCTTCTCTAAAGGATCAGTGTTCAGTTTGAGCAGTTCCTCTAACAGAAAGGGATCTACTTCTTTAAAATCCAAGCTAAAGAAGGATTCTGTCGAGAGCTTATCCCTTTGACACAAGTGATACAGCATCAGATATTCAGGAATAATGAACAGAGAGCTCAGCAGCATGACAAAGCTTTAGGTTCAGTAGCATACGATGTTTGAGCTGGGCCAAACTGCAGCTCCATTCAGTGTTTGAGAGAATCATGGAAGTTATTGCTCAGAGGGATTTGGCTGCTTTTTGGCTGAGACACCGTCATTGTTTCCATGAGGGGATTACAGCCCACGTCTCCCTCAAAACTCATGTAGAGTGATCGAAGTCAGTCGCTTCAAATATGGAACAGAAAGAGTTCTTCATGATATGTCAAACAAAAACTTATATAAGAGTTGAAACTTTGAATTGAATCATGCCTGAGGAATATTACACAGGTGTTAATGGGTTCTCACCTGTCGCCACACATTGAGGTTACCTCCAGCTGATTTTTCATTGACCTTAAAGAGGTTTTAACTCCATTTGACATGTAACGCCTTGTAGTTGTTTACACAGAGGTGAAGTGTTGCGTGGTGATCAAAAAGTTTATGAGAGTTTTAGGAGTTTAAGAGTCAGTAAAGGGAGCTGTGAGGATGTGGAAAAGCTAGTGTGTTTCAGGGACATGAGCTTGTTGTGTGGACATGACTCTAACCACAAAATGTGTTTGTTTTGGGCAGCAAATCTTTTTCAGACTTAGCTTTCATTTGTTTAAGACAACTTTCTCCAGGCTGCAAAAAGATATTTGTTTTTTGAAAGGTGACAGAAGTCAAACTCTGTAGACTCAGTTAGTAATTTAATGTGCAGAAAGTGAGCAGGCTCTGTTCTGTGTTCCTCACAGCGTAGTGCTCTAAGATGTGTCCTGTATGTTTGTGAATCCTGGTTATGTCCTACCAGTGCTCATCTACCAACTCCAACCTCACTAAACAGAGCAAACATAATGTGGCTCTTCATTTTTTTATTGATGGACTCTCATGTTAGAGGGCAATCATACCACTACACTACACTACACAGGCAGTTGTAGTTGTATTTTGGCCTTTTTTAAAACAGCTGCTGTCATCAAATTATCCATGCACCTTTTACAGGATGAATAACATTTGAATTATTTATCTTCTTTTCTGCTTTTAGTTAATGCATATTAATGAATACTTAATTAAAGAATTTGCCAACATGTTAAATTGTTAAAAAGATACTATAAACAAAAAATAAAGCATATTTTTTTGTGTTTTGTTAAGAAGTTTAGTAAAAATCACAGTTCTAAACAATTGAATTTGAGGATTTTTGGGGGGTCAGGCTCTAAAGGGTTAAGTCAGCTTGTGATAAAAGTAGAGAGAATATTTCTACACTATTCTATGCACCGTTGTTGCTCTGATCTGTTACTGCTCTAAACCAGTGGTTGAAACTTGGACCCAAAGGATGTCAGCATCAGAGGAAGCAGTTAAAGTAAGTTTTATTGTTAAAGGGAATAGACTTGAGGTGGAGGCAGGTGAGTGTCCAGAGAGAGAGAGAGAGAGAGAGCGTGGCAGCAGCTCAGAGCTCGGGAGACTCATGGAGGCACTGAGCAAAGAAGGAGACAGCAGCAGTAAGTTGATGGTAAAACACAAAAGACAGCTAAAAACTTGTAGGTGCTAAGAAGAAAGCACAAGTGAGTGCTGATGTGCTGCAGTTGAAGTTGGAGTTTACTGGCACTGGACTCCTCTCTCCACAGAGCATAAGGTCTTATCCAGTTTTAGCCAGATACTTTCAAAAGTGATCCAAAAACTGTGGTTACTGGTGAACTCATGAGACTAGGGCTGAGGGATTTGTAAAAAGAAATCTAATTGTGATTATTATTTCCTATGTTGCAATTGAGAATTTTTGTGCGATTATTTCTAGGTTCCCATCTTATATGTTTTCAAACAAACACATTGTAGGACATGAACTGTTACATCAATAACAGCACAACACTGCAAAAGCGGAAATCTAAGCAAGTCATTCTGTCTTATTTGTAGTAAAATGTGTCTTATTGTTCTTAATTTGAGCCACATTCACCAGACCAGGTCATAAAAACGTCTTATTTCAAGTTTTTTAAGACAAAAATTAGATTTAAATTGCTTGTAACAAGTCAAAAAAAATCTGCCAATGGGATAAGACGAATTCGCCTGGGAAGTTTCTTGAAATTAGAAAGATGTCTTAAAACAAGAATCTTTTATCTTATCCCATTGGCAGATTTTTTTTTACTTGTTACAAGCAATTGATGCCTCGTTTTTGTCTTAAAAAAATTTGAAATGAGACATTTTTATGACCTTGTCTAGTAAATGTGGCTCAAATCAAGAACAGCAAGACAAATTTGACTAAAAATAAGACATAATGACTTGCTTAGATTTCTGTTTTTGCAGTGAACAACAACAACAACCCAATGTCACTACGACTTGTGACTGCTTGTTGTCCATTTTATTCACTTTTCACTTCTTTTTTTAACACTTTTGGACCATTTTTTTGTCTTCTTACTTTTTTTCAGGTTCACTCCCAATTTTCTTGCCAAATGTTGTTGTTTTAGCCCATTTTTGCCACTTTTGGACTATTTGTTTTGCAGCAAACGGAAGATTTTCTAAGTGTAATCCCAACTTTCTTGCCACTGTTGTCGACTTTGGCCATTTTTACCACTTTTCACTGTTTTTGTCACTTTTTCACCATTTTTGCTACTTTCTGAGTTTGCTAGTTTTGTTGCTTTTTGGCCATTCTAGTCAGTTTTCACTTTTTCCCCCAACTTTTTGGGTATTTCCAGGTTTTATTCTAATCTAAACCCTAATTTTTGTTGTTTTTTTTGGGCAATACTACCTCAAACTGAGTGTTATTGCTGTTTTTGCCTTTTGTAAAGGTCCTTTTTAAATAGTGTGTCTCATTGCTTGAGCAGGGTGTAAAACAGAAAACATCTGCTGCAAAAATGTAGGTCATATTTTGTTACATAGAAATATCGCACTGTCTGTGATATGAATATTGCAACAGGACATATGACGGTTTAATCTAATTTGCAATTAATTTCCTATCTCTGCACAAAACTATGAAAACTCTTCCTAAATTTTCAGAAAAGATTTTTTTAGTGACATAAAACTACGGTTTTGTGTGGATGATATCTTTAGTTTCTCATATATCTGGCTACATGTGGACATGGCCTAAGTGCAGGTGCTGGTTGGAGTCATGGAGAAAAGATGTGAGGGTGCAGGAGAAGCTGGTGCAGGAGAGAGAACTGGCCAAAGCTCTGTTGGGGAGACCAGGAAAAACTCCACACAAGCATGAAGACAAAAAATCCCTTCACAGACACAGTCATTCTGGCTGCTGTGGTGTGACTCCAACCATGTTAGATGAAACCATAACTCCCACAGGGCAAGACAGTACAGTTGTGTTAATCACTCGTACTTATTGCTGTGCTTGCCAGACATCTATCTGCACAGGAAGTGATAATTCCCATCACAGCCATGAAAAATTGATTTGGACGAGAACCAAAGAGAATGACAAACTCTAACTCTTCAAGACTGGAAAAAAGAATTAACAGTATTTAAGGATCTGGGGTTCTGTACTCCAGTGAACTTGAAGTTAATTGCAGATCAGACAAAAAAAAGAGGACGTGTAACGTAAATGCAACACAAACAAATCAAACATTGAAAGACCTCCATTATCAAGAAACATGCTATAGAAAGGCAGGTGACTCTGCAGACAGAGTGTAACCCATGACCCGTCTCTTACTGGGCCTAATACCACCCTGCAGTTTGTCTGTCAGGGTCTGCAGCAGAAATGGGATAACAAGAAAAAGCTCCAAATGAAAATCTCCATCCATCAGCAGTTAAATCCTGCCATTGCCCTTCTGAAGCCTCTATCAGTCATGGCCGCTTATCAAGAGGGTGTCCAGCTGGGCGATTGGGTTTCAGTGTTCGCCTTCCCATTCTGCTGCTGTCGGCCCCTGGAAATGCTGATGGGCCCAGAACCTGATCTGTACTTGCTTCCGGAGGACAAAGGCATAAAAATAACCACCATGGGAGAGGATACAGGGAGGAAGGGAGGGACTAGTAGAGATAGCAGGAAGAGTCTAGTTCAGGTGGGTCATTCAGGTGTTTGGGAGGAAAGCACAAGATAAGACTGCTGGTTGGCCAACCTGAGGAGGAGTGAGGAGGAAAAGAAGAGTGGGAACCATGGACAGACGGGACAGAAGTGATGGGAGATTTTCCTGCTTTGGCTGCTGTTTGCTGTAGCTGGTTGGAGCCGTGAAACAGCACAGACGGAGGAGGCAGAACTTTTGATCGTGTATGTGTGTGATGGACGGGATGTGTCTCCAGCTGGGACTGCTGTCTCCCAGTCATCCTGAGAGGAGGAGCGGGTGGAGGACAAGGCTCAGCTGGATAGCCAGGGTAAACATTGTCATCATGCTTTTATACTCAGCTTACACTTTGACAAGTTATGTTCCCGATACCTTCTTGCAGTGTGTTGAGGGAGAAGTAGTCATATGGCAAGATAACATTCAGGGTTTATAATACTCAGGTTCTACTTTCCATGTGCAGAACAACTCATGATAAACTAGTTTAACTTGGTATTTAGTCATGAAAATACAAACTCAAAGCTTCAAACGTACTGTTGGCGTGCAGAAACTATAATTAAAGCCATCCTCCACTTATGTGTAAGTGTTGATATCGCGTCTTTGTGTCATAAAGTTTAAGTGATATTATAGTACATGATTAAAGACGCTACATGACCAACAGTGAGAGTAATGAGCTGTTACTGTTGGATTGTGAGGGAAGATTCCAGAGGATGAGGGTTAAAAGTTATAGCAGCTGAAGTTCAAACTGAGCATCTGGATGGAGAAGAAAGGTGATTTTAGAGACTTTTAACGTGGCATGGTTGTTGGTCTGAGTCTTTAAGAAGCTGCGGATCTACTAGGTTTTACAGAGAATGATCCAGAATGGGGAAACTCTTCTCTGGGACTAAATGTCTTGTTGATGCCAGAGGTCAGAGGTCAGAGGAGAATGGACAGACTGGTTGGAGATGATAGTTTGGGTTAGGGTTAGGTCTGCAGAAGAGCAGCTCTGAACACACAACACCTCCAACCTTGAAGCAGATAGAAACTAAGAACAGCAAAGATCAGGAAACTGAGGCTACAATTCACACAGACTCACCAAAACTGGAGCAGAGAGACTGAGAAACTCTGTCTGCTCTGATGAGTCTGGATTTCTGCTCCACATTCAGACGGTCGACTCAGGATTTGGAGGAAACAACATGAAAACATGGATCCATCCTGATGAGGATCAACTCTTTTGCTGCTGCTGGTGTGATGGTGTGGGGGGTTTAAAGTCTTGTTTAAAGTCACAGTCTCCCTGAGTATTGTTGCTGACCATGTCCATCCCTTTATGAGCACAGTGTACCCAGGGATGGGGATCAAAACTCAGCTCTGATGATTTTTTAAAACCCTGAGATCAGTAACATTGGAGCTCGTCAATGCTCCTATAACACCCCCTGTAACACACCATTGTGGTTCAAACGAGCTCAGGTCATCCAACTAAAACAACTGTGCACCATCTTTTATTCAATTAAGTTTAAAAAATAAATTTGACTCGTGGGCACAGTGGTGTTAAACAGTGTGATGGAAACACTGTGCTGTAGTTCAGTGGTGCCTTTGACGATCTTTGGACTGGAGCAAGATCTTCAACTCTGCTGTCAACAGTTAGACAGCCCTCCTCACAGATCCAGAGGGGCTGTGGTCTGTCCACAGAAAGTGTTCATCAGCTCCAGCTTGTTGAAAAAAAAAACGCATCCATTGTTTAAACCCATGTTGGAATTTGTGCTCGAAGAAAGAGAAAGGTATTGAGGTAACTGAACTTCACAAGGTAATGTAGTGATTCATGATTACCTCTGAAGTCTTATGGTGATTTCACAACTTTACACCCATTTCAGTGAGGAAAAAAAAGAGTATTTATGAACAATAACACTTATCTCTAAAAACTAGAAGCTTACTAGTAATACTAAAAACATAACTTCCTGTACAAAGACCAAGTTTAGCTTTAATAGTCATTAGGTCTTACTGATTCTAAATGGCTTGGAGAGTTAAAAATTGCACACAAGACAAACGCTCAGGTCTTAAGAGAATAATGAGTTTAGTGCTCTGTTGGAAAATAGAGCATTTCAGAAAGTTGATCCTGAAGTCATAGTGATGTGTTCAAACGTAACGGGGGAAAAAAATCGTCTCTGGCAAGAAACTAATATACACTATTTTATGTGTAACAAATGGAATTACATTTCTTTTTTTTTTCTGGCAAATAACAGAAAAGTATTCATAATGGTTCCAATAAGGGCTCAAATCATTAAGGAGTATCAATAGAATAGAAGTATCATAAAGGGTATCAGTATCAATAATGACTGATGATTCCCATCCCAGAGTGTAGCTATCTTCTGATGGAAACTTCCAGCAGGGTAACACTCCATGTCACAAAGCTCAAAACATCTTAAACTGCTTTCTTCAATATGACCATGACTCCACTGTGCTCCATCGACCTCCACAGTAACCAGATCTCAGCGCCTTTGAGATGTGGAGGAACAGGAAATTCTCATCATGGATGTTCAGACACAAACCTACAGCAGCTGATTGATGCTGTCATGTCAATATGTGGCAAAATCTCTGAGGAAGTGTTACGCCGTATTATATAACAATGTTATAAATTTGACTTTATTTTGTAATAACAGCGCATTTTGTAATAAAATTCTTGAATGCAATATGTAATAAAGTTTCCCGCACTATGTAATAATTTCTTACATATTGCATTGGTTCTTACAAAATGCAGGTGTTGCACTTTTTTCCCTAGAAAATGTAAGAATTGAGTGCATCATGTAATAAACCACCAAAACTGATGTCTTAGAGAAAAAAACAACTTACCTTCAGAATTACATTGACTATCAGCATACCAGCATGAATCTTAAACATAAATTAATTTAGAGCAATTTTTGTCTCTGTGAACTCTGAAAAACAATCTCTGTGAATTCAGTTATATTTGACTTAGATTTGACAAATGAATGATCTTGCTACTTTTTAAAATTAATTTATGATTAAGATTCATGCTGGAATGCTGATAGTCAATGTAATTCTGAAGGTGAGTTGATTTTTTTTTCTAGTTAAGACATCAGTTTTGGTGGTTTATTACATAATGCACTAAATTCTTACATTTTCTAGGAAAAAAAAGTGCAACACCTGCATTTTGTAATAACCGATGCAATATGTAAGAAGTTATTACACAATGCGGGAAAATTTATAACATATCGCATTCAAGAATTTTATTACAAAATGCGTCAGGTTGTTACAAAATGTGGCATTATAACAAAATAAAGTCAAAATGTATTACATTACTACATAATGTGGCATTCTTACATAATGTGGCGTAACAGGACGGTTTCCAGAAACATACCAATCTGGTACAGAAAAGGTAGACCTGATAAGGTGCAAACAAACATACAGATGTACTTCCTTTCTTTTTCTCTGATCTGTGAGGAGACATAAAAACGCCTCTAAGTGTAAACTCAGAGCTTGGGAGGATAAAGTTTTCAGCGGCAGTAAGATGTGAGTCATCATTATCAGGCGTAACAGAGAAACTGCTGAGTGCTGACTCTCTGCACTTTAAAGAAATAATACAGACCTTTACAGCAAGTGGAAGCAAATATATTGGTTTGTTTTTTTTAAAGATTTCTGGCCACTTTAAGAAAAGTGTGAAGAGCCCAGGAGTCATTGAGCCTGACAGAGTGTATCCTTTGTGATGGATTTCGGGGAGTGGAAATAATCCCTCAACATACTGAAAAGCTATTTTTTAGTTAGATATAGGCCATATTTGAGCTGTCCTGTTCTTAGCTGAAGTGTTAACAGTGGTGATTGAGCATTTATATTGACACCTAATGTCTTCTATTGGCATTTAAACAAAATACTCCTACCAGTTTATCAATACCTGGAGTAATCAGGAAGAAACATGAGCTGAGTTTGATCTCTCACCTACACAGAATGTACTAAAAATCTAAACATGAACTATCTCATCTTTTCAGGCTGTTTTCAGAGATGGATTCCTTATGTCTGTCTCCTCCACGACCGTCATGGATGGAAGAATGGTGCTGTTATTGTGTAAAGTGTCTCCTCTTGCATCATTTAATATTCTCCCCGCACTAACAGCATGCACATGAATGGTACACACTGTTCCTGCAGAAGACGGTGAATTCGGTCGTTTCTCCACGTCCTGCAGGATGACAGTGGATTATATAAAGAGTGGTGCAGATGGATAAGGTTGTCATTTGGCTTATCTGTGAGATTAGAATCATCCAGGAGACCCACGCTGGCACTTTTCTCTCTGACTCTCCTCAGCACGGCAGATAAGGATCTCATTAAACTGAATTTATTCAAACATCTGTCGTTTCCTTTATCCCTTTCTCTTCTTCCCTCCACCAGTTTGGCTTTTTTTGTTCCCAGTCTGTTGCGTAAGCATTCAGAGCTTATGCAGAATCCTGAGTGGAGGTACTGCAGTGTCACGCTGTCTGTTATTGTGATGTGCTCCTACGTTGCATACATTTGTCACACTGCTTCTGCTTGTACAGTGGGATTTGTGCAGTTTTCAGTAGATCTGTTTTGACTCTGGAGTCTCGGCCCCTGACTTGTTTTCTGCCATGACCAACAGATAAAGTGTTCTGGGGAGGAAGTCTGTGCATGACTATTTCAAGAGGGAGATTTCCCACCACTGGCAGCTGCACTGAGACTGAGCGAAGCTTCAAACAGACGTAAACCTCCTCATGTTAACATGCTCACATCCTTCTTGTCCTGTTTGGTTTCAGGCTATGTGGAATTTTATACATTACTTCTTTTCTGATGATGGATCATGACAGGTGGATGTACATTTAAAATCTTGCCCTGGTGTTTTTTTTGCTGCCGTCATGTGTCATAGGAAATGTCTGGTGTTTTTGTGCGTGGGAAGCCAAACATTCCTGTGGCACTTTAATTATTTTTGTGTTAATTTGTTGGCTCGTTGTCCGTGATTTGCTGAGATTTACTCTGATGCTTGTTGGGTAATGTGTCATGTTGATAATCGTGGTCAACTGATATTTTCTGGAAGGCTGGTGCTGAGATTGGCCGCTGGTTGATGTTTGATGTTGGCTTGTTTATTTCAGATTTTATAACATAGATCAATTTATAATGATTTTACCCGTGATTTAATGCACATCAAGATCTAAAATATACGAGAGATGGGTCATGATTTCAAAGTTTTGAATATTCATTCCCTCATAAAATGAAATGTGTTCAATGAATGTTGTCCCTTAAAAGGAATCCTGGCTACCAGAACGTCATTTTCCTAAATGATCAGTGTTTTTACCAGCTACATAAGAACGATAATAAAATCTCTCAAAATATCTTAGTTTGTATAAAATTTGAAAAAATATTTTCACCTGTAGGCCGCCATTGTTGTTTACGCCACAATAACGTCTGGGTAGTGATGTCATATGGTTGCACCGGGCTGGATCTCATACAGGATCATATTAGTCCTGGAGCGGACTTCAGTGGTTTCCAGAGGAAGTTTTGTGGGTTTGTGTTGGAAAATAGTCGGCACAGCATTTGGCTTTAGTCTCCGTTTATAATGACCCACACCTGTCAGCTCTTTCATCAGCATGGGCCGGCTAAATGCATCAAATGCTTCTGGGGAGAAGTGGCCAGAACATAGCCGCGGCTCCATGGGAAGTTGTTTACGCCCACAAGTGATTTCCCACAACTTCCTTCTTTTCTTGTCTTTTGGGAAGTTGTGCAGACTAACATCAGTCTCCTTGTTTCCTTTGGACTGAAAAGTGCACCCAAAAGCAGCCACATGTGGCATTATTATGTTTTTTTCCCTCCTGAAACCTTGTGACTTGCGGCGACTAGTAGTGAGTAAACGGCCAAATCCAGATGCTCGGCACCAATGTACATCATCAACCCAGAATGCATTGCGGCAGTAAAACAATGGCTGCGCCCGAAGGATAGAAACTGTGTTTTAAACTGTTTTTTTTTTAAGAAAAAACAATTTTTTATGTCTTTAAACAACAAATTCTAGTTTGAGACAAACATTTAAGCATATTCATGCATATTTGTCCTTAAAGTCGGGGTTCCTTTTAAAAATAGCAAGAGCCCAATCTTAATGGGGGATTCAACCAATGACAGAACAGACACCAGTAACCATTGAATAGTCGCAAACTGCATTATTATATATATTAGAACAGAATGTATATGAAACCCTGGAGGATGTGAGGGTTTTTCGACAGCAGCCACACTGATGAGGCTGTCTACAGACTTTTTTATTTTCTTTACTTGGCTTCCTAAGTGCTACCAGCTCATAAATATTATTACAAAATACCAATGATCAACCTGATAGCTTAAATTGGTCTATGATTAGTTTGTAATGTGTGCATACTCTCAGTGGTATTAAAAATAGCTCTGCAATTAATTATTAAAAAAGGAGATGAACTGTTTTAGATTGTTGTCATATAACATACACCCAAGATTGTTTAAGACAGGTTTGAATGTGTTCATTAGCTTCAGCTCAGTTTGCCTTTTTCTGAGTGTTTACACTTCTCACTTTGGTTTGTCAGGAGTAAAATTTAGTTTCATTCAAAAATATGACCCTTAGGGATAGGGATGCACGGATCCACTCTTCAAACTTCAATGCTAATATCAATGACTTTTACAATGACTTATAAAATTACTTTTTAGCAATTCACCTTTTGAAAAATTTAACTTGACAGAAACAAAAACCTAAAAATTTAAGGTTGAAATTTAACAGAAATTTTCCACCCCTTTGCAACCTAAATTTATATTTATATTGACTATACTTTTTTGTGGTAAATGTGTAGATGTATGGCAAAAAAGTGTGTGAGACACCTTCAAAGTGCTTTAGTTATCTTGCTTCATGCCATTTTAGCCTTTCCTAGCAACAGAACAGAGACCCACTGATGTAGTACACACACATAATTGTTGTAAACACAGAGGAGCATAATCTAACTTTTTGAGTCTGTATCTGTATCCGTACTAAGTGTTTTCATCAGCTCGAAGACATTTATTTCGACTAATGTCTAAATAAAATGAAAGCCTGACGACTATTAAAGTAGAGGTTAAAACTCCGGTACAGGCCCCTGTGAGTTCAATAATTTAAGAGTTAATAGTTTCTTTTCTCTTGCTCATATTTGACTCTGTTAAAATGAAGAGCCATGAGGAAAAAGACTTTCCCTGACCAGCCCAGCAGTGTTTACACTCCTCTCCACTTCCTCCTCTTTCCATCAGCTCTCTCTTTCTGTCTCTCTCTCCTCCCCTCATCCCCCATGATCCTCCTCTTCCTGGCTGTAGAATCAATGTCAGGATAATGAAGACAGAGTATTGATTGCAGGACGCTTTCAGGCTGCTGAAAATGGAGCTTTGAAGAAGGCTGTGTTGAAATGATTAGATTTTTGTTTGTACATGAAAATGTGTGTATCTTTATCATCAGCCAAGAGAACATAGCAGCTCACACAGACTTAATTTTACTCTGGAACTTTTCCAAAGTGTTGAATGTTTTATCAAACTGACTCCATTCGTACATGTAGTTTTGCTGTTTTCTCCTTTTTCCTTACTTGTTGTTTGTCTTTGATTTGTGACTTGTATACTATTAGGCTGCATTGGCCTATTTTCCTCATAGGCATCATTAAAGTTTCATCTTACAACAAAAGGAGGGGAAGACTGGAGCAGCCGGGGAGTATGTTTTCATGTTTCTGTCATTTAGACGCTGCTCCTAACCCATCATCTCTGCTTGTGTCCTCAGGTATTAAAACCAGTGGTTAGTCCTGAAGTCAACCATGGGCTGGGCAACAGGAGGCTCATTAACTTCTCCCTGTCAGGTGGGTCACCAACACCCGTCTCTATCCTCCATCCCTCTCTCACACTGATCAATATGTTCACAAGCTTTGTCCTCAAGTGCCCCTTCTCCTTGACCCTCCTTTTCTAGTATATCTGGTCATACTTAATTCTCTTTAAAAAAAAAAGTAGTGTGCTCCAGTCAATGCTTGCTGGGTAATTATGTCTGCCACTGTAATGGCCCCCATCAGACATAAGTATGCTGTAATGGTTCCAGAGAGCCATCCTCTGTGTAACTCAAGCCTCATTCTTACCATCTAGTTTTTTACTCTTTGACAAATAACAAGCAAGCTAAAGCAGTTATATAGCAATTAGCACTTGGAAAAGTGTATGTGGATGTACAGAAAATGATTAGTGGGTTATTATTTAGGATACAACAGTACGCCGTAAAATATTGAACCATTTGGTCCACTCTGCGTGCTGAAGATATGCTCTTATGGACCATGGGTTTTCTGTCTTGCAATTCATTTTACTGGCTTTATAGGTCGCTGTGTGTAGGTGTGTGTGTGTATGTTTCCAGGCAGGTGAAAAGCCCTCCCCATGAGGTAATATCATAGGCTGTATAATGAGTGGACGTAACGACGTTTGGCTCAAACTGAAGCCTCCAGCAGATGCCCCGCCCCCTGGTGTCTGGCTGCAGTATAGGTCATAAGCCCCGCCTCCCCATGTATTCCAGATATGAGCCGGGAAAACTTAAAAAAATTACAATACCTTTTCTCATATACCATTTCTCTCATCTTTACGCTAAGGTAGTATGACGATGTCATTTGGCTGCATGGTGTTCAGGTGTTTTTTTTTTCTGAGAAGTTAGTTTCTCTTTAGTTATTGGACGTTAAAAACCGTGTTGTAAGTTTCATTTTACAATAGTTGACAGCTGCCGTTCGTGAGTAGTTTTTATCGGGGATATAAGAGACTAAACCTTCTGAAGAAGAAGAAATAAATGTTTTTATTTCTCTTTTTTACTTGACTCCACCGGAAATTCTCTACTGCGCAGACTCTGGCTGCACAATGGCGGCTAGATAAACGGGTTTTTTTGGCTTCAAAATCATAGAACGGCGACAGGCAGAGCCACGCTGTCCATTTTATATACAGTCAATGGGTAATTTCCACTCACTGTTGTACCTGGAGGTGGGTTCAAAGTGCAGCTCACACAGGGCGAGGAAAATTATAACCACAAGGCATGTCCAGCCAGTGCTGCCAACTTTTTGTTATAATTAGCCACTTTACAGACCTTCCAGTGACTCCTTTTTTTTCAAAATGGCAACCAAAAACAAACCTAGAGGCTTCTCTGGAGTTTTGAAACTCCAACGTGAAAGAATCTATCGATCACACCGAACAGCAGGTGCTGCTGTGGATCCCTTCCCCTGTTCCAAAACACTCACAGGAGGACAAGTCCTCTTCACTGGCAGTGAAGAGGACTAGTCTCTCAGCTGCAGCGAGAGCAGGTGACTACATGTAAATGAATCTCATATGCGCTCGTCTCTTTTGGGTCACTTTTGCCTGTCCCAAGTCCAGATAAGGGAGTATTGATATTTTAATTGAAAAAACAAGAATCAACAGAAGAGAGTCCATTTGTTCTGAATATATTTACTGTTTTCTTACACTTCTTCCACCTTTCCCACATTGTTGTTCCTCTCTTCTCCAGCGTTCATGATAATTGTATGAAAATGGTTCATTATGCAAACTAGATAGTTGACAATGAAATGCAGATTTTGCTCACAAGCAAAATAAAGAAATAGTCCTGGGTGAAAAAAGATGTTCTCTCTACGCACAAAACATGGACCCATAACGAACTATATCCAGGGCAGCAAAACCAAAGATCATAGCATGGGTTACCTGTACAGTCATGAACAAGAGTAGTGTAATAATTCTGTATATATGTATGAATCAAACTGATTTAAAATATATTCAAAAACAATGTGTATATTCTCAGGTCTGACCAGGGAAATGCAAAGAAATCAGACAAGGCCAAACAAAGCAACTCAAAGTACCTTCATGTAAGACATAAAAACAATCCTTTATCGCACTCCACAAAGCATATTAAAAGAAAACATTTAAAAGTGACTGAAAAACATATTTAAGTTCCTGCAAAGATAAAATAAAATGGATGATACAGAAGATTAGAATATAGTTAAACAGATTTTGAATCACAAGCTCAAATGTAAAAGTTGTGGGATAAAGTAGATATTTAAATAATTTGTTAGAAGATGAGTCTTCAACCTTCAATAGACCTGATACTTTCTGGGAGTTAGTTGCTGATATTTGGAGCATAAAAACAGAACTGACTGATTTTCTGTTTTATCTCATACTTCATTGATGAATTCTATTTAGTCCCATAATTCATGCACTGCCTGTGTAAGCTGCTGATTGGGGATATCAGCAGTGAATAACAATAAATGATCAACTTTCTGTTGTTTTTAGATTCATGGCAAATAGTTGATCTTCTCATGCATCTTATTACCTTTGTTTCACACCTCTCTCTAAACATATTTAACTCTGCTTTTAATTCTGCTTTGGAAAAACAGATTTCTTTCTGCATTTCTCTGAAGTACGACAGGAAACTAAGCTTGCTAACACAAACTCATAGAGCAGTGGTTCCCAACCTTTTCTAGTTCAGGGCCCACTTTTAAGTCTCAAAAATTTTAGCGGCCCGCCTCCGACCCTATGAGTATGAAGGCTACATTGTGCCATATTAGAACTCAATTCGTAACATTGACTGGAAATGCAAGAAAAAAATGCAATTAAACCCGAAATATAATAACTGGTCAATAATGTAACAGATACAGAGCCCCAAACATCATATCCACTTGCGCACAATGTAAAAACTTGTTAAATTTTGGTTTAGTGATCACATTTTTGGGTTATACAAACTTTGTAATATTAAATTTCTAGTTTTATCGCATTTTTTAATTGTTTCATTTCAGGTCTTTGTTAAATTTGGGGTCATGTTACATATTGGGCTTCTTACAGGACTTTTCTTATACACGAATGTTTGAAAATGCTTAATATCCTTAAAGTTTTTACATTTTAAACATTATTCTGCATATTTGTATCTTTATATAACTCCTCTTCATTAAATTTCAGACTATTTTGGAAATGATTTGGCGGCCCACTTGCAATACCTCTGCGATCCGCCAAGGGGCCACGGCCCACAGGTTGGGAATCACTGTCATAGAGAAATAACAGACCAGAAGTCTCCCTTGGCCATGTGAAGAATAACACTTACAGGTCATGGTGTGGATGCAGCTTCATACTTGTTCTCTGTGACAATGAACCTGACTCCTCATTAAAGCTCGCCTGGAGTAAATAAAGCTCGTTAGGCTGATGTGTTCCTTCTTCAGACTCTTACCCTTACTACAGAGTTACTAACGTGATGTTTAAATTTAGAAAACGTCCTTTTTGCCCTCACAGTGTCATCTGAAGGTCACCAGAGCTCCACTGAAGAGGCTGATACTTTTCTGCTCCTCTCTGACTGTTTTGTGTCTCTATTTTTAGCCATTTTGCTCCAAGAGGCTTAACAAACTGTACAGCATCAACACTATCTTTAAACCACACTCTTTTCTAACTCCTCTCATCTCTTTCCAACTCAGAGTCTGCTAGATAAAGTTCTTAAGATAAAACTTTAATATTTGGCTGCACTGATAACAGCCCTGGGATTTGTTGTGGTTGTTTTCTTTTGGTCTGATTTTTGTCCGAACAAACAACAACGACGACCCTTCCTTTGCCCTTGTTTCTTTCAGACATCCAGGCGGTGGGTTTGAAGAAAGGGATGTTTTTCAATCCAGATCCTTACCTGAAGCTCTCCATCCAGCCTGGGAAACACAGCATCTTTCCATCGCTGCCACATCACGGCCAGGAGAAACGCTCTGGGGTCGTGTGTAACACAGTTAACCCTCAGTGGAGTGCAGAGGTACACACACACACACACACACACACACACACACACACACACACACACACACACACACACACACACAGGGGCTTGGCTTGATTGATGTTGGAGCTATATTTAGACATGTAAATAGTTTACACATCATTGTCTGTTTCTGTAATGCCTGCAGCGTGGTCGATGTCCTTGGCTCTGCTTAGCTTTAAGTGTTATTGAGCTCTGAGTTTCACCTTAACAAAGTTTCCCAGGAGATAAAGCTGAAATAGGACGGGGCCTGTACAACACATGGATGACTGCATGTGTGAGCTGAATTGTAAAACTTTTTTTAGCATATAATGGTTGTATATAGAATGGACAGCGTGGCTCCGCCTGTCACCGTTCTATGATTTTGAAGCCAAAAAACCCTGTTTCTCTAGCCGCCATTGTGCAGCCAGAGTCTGTGCAGTAGAGAATTTCCAGTGGAGCAGAGTAAAAAAGAGAAATACAAATATTTATTTCTTCTTCTTCAGAGGGTTTAGTCTCCTTTTGGCTCTCTTTCCTGAAGTTTCTTATATCCCCGATAAAAACTACTCATGAACCGCAGCTGTCAACTATCATAAAACAAAACTTATAACACGGTTTAACGTCCAATAACTAATGAGAAACTAACTTCTCAGAAAAAAAACACCCGAACACCATGCAACCAGATGACATCGTCATACTACCTTAGCGTAAAGATGAGAGAAACGTTTCTACGAGGTATCGTCATTTTTTAAAGTTTTCCCGGCTCATATCTGGAATACATGGGGAGGCGGGGCTTATGACCTATACTGCAGCCAGACACCAGGGGGCGGGGCTTATGACCTATACTGCAGCCAGACACCAGGGGGCGGGGCATCTGCTGGAGGCTTCAGTTTGAGCCGAATGTCGTTACGTCCACTCATTATACAGTCTATGGTACAGACAAGAGTATCTTTTCGCTGTTGCTTATGTTTATGACAGTCCTGTGAGAGGATTATTGTTGTTCATTAAAGTCATGTTTATTTTGACTTAAACATAACCAACAGATTGGTTTTATCATCTGTAAACTTCTTCTGCGAAACAAGATATAGATAAACAATTCATTTCGCACTGTAAAACTTGTATTTGTCACTTTTTAGAGGACAAAAATACAAAGGATTATTTCAATAAATTTGAAACACTCTCATTTGCAGTTATTTCTGTGAAGAATAAAGATGATGCTCAGCAAAGCTCAGGGAAAATTTGGGTACAAACTTTTTTTTTTTAGCCCTGGAACACTTAAGCCTCAATACACCTGCCTGGACTTTTTGTGCTGAATTTTTTTTACTATAAAATGCTTAGAAAATGTCCATTGAGGAACTGCTTCAGCTTATTTTTCTGGGATACTTGTAGCTTTCACTGTCTGGGAGTTATTTCCAATTTTCTCCATGTTATATGAGCACAAAGTGGTTTAAAATAAGGAAAAACACAAAAATGGAATTGGATTTTTGAGGTTTCATGAAGAAAAAAAATCACTGCAATCATCCAGTCAACACATTTAACAGGATAAACTGAAAATTTGACGGTAAAAAAAAAAAATAACAAAAACGTACTATAAAATTTGTGAGTCTTAGTCTTAGAGTTAAAAAAGAGACTAAAAAGGTCTGTAGCAGCATCACCAAAACTTTCAGCACCCCCATGGCCTCTTCCTCTGAGCCACTCGAGAATGGCTGAAATTCATCAGATCTAACTTTACCTATTTTCACATGAAGTCCCTTCAGAGGTTCCTTCAGTCTCAGAATCATTCAGGAACTTCTCTGGAGGTTTTATAACCCTAGAGGAACTTCTTTTTTTTTTACATTTTTAAGACAAACTCAGCTCTGTTTTCTCTGTGCATCTCTTTCATCCATCTGCTCCTCACTCTGTGTGTGTTTGCAGACTTCCTTAAATGCCTGACTGAAATTTCTGCAATTACTACTTATTGTCTGATAGCAAAACATCTCAGCTTTCGTGAACCGTTGGAATTTTCCCAGATTTACAAATTGTTTAGAAGTCATTAAAAGTGTGCTTTCACAAATGTGTCTGTGCCAACATATTCAGAATTAAAGGGTTAATGATCACTATATCTAGGTTGCTCTATTCCTAAGTTATCACAGCATAAAACACAACTAAGGTCCTAAAAAATAATCACAACTAATAGAATGTTTAAAAATATACTTCTTCATTTTAAAAGTAACAAAAAATGCCACAAAGGGAGACAATTATTCCAATATTTACATAGGACATGCTTTACCTTAAGACAGAGGAAGAGAAATCTGTATGTTTTTAAATTATTTGTGCTGTCATTGTGTCATTAATGCCATACTTAAACAATGCATTATTAATCTACATCTTCCATTTTTTTATTGTTCATTTGATGTGGGCATCACAGTAACATTGAACAAACCAGATGCATTGTTAGGGAATTTTAGCACAGGTGCTAATTGGCAACACTTGTCCACAGGAGGCTTTTGAAATGATAAAATAATTAAAGTAGTGAGAGAAAGTAGAAAAGAAAAGGAAATTATAAAATTACAGAAATCATAAAAGCAGTTGTTACATATTAATATATACATACATTGTAAAGCAAAGGCAGTGTGATAAAGCAACAGTCCCATCAAAATTACTGATTTCATAATTAATTTACTGTGTGAATAGCTAATAGATCATTTTTTGAAGAATTATCATGCATAAGTAGTTTCAATCCCCTGATGCTTGCTTTTTTCCCCATTCAAATACTGTTTTTTGTGCATAGATAGGTGACATAACGTCATTAAAGTGTTGTGCTTCAGTGTGGGAAAAACGCACCTAATTTAGAATAAAAAAATAATCATACAATAATAAACAATTTCCAGGAATATAATCTCCATTGCAATTCCAGGCACTTTCTTAGACACTTGCATCATCTCCTAGATGTAAGGAAACATCTGAACTATTCAAGCCATTTGGTTGCAGGTTAGAGCAGCGTTCATGAATATTCAGGCCCCAGGATCACAGCTGTTAGACAAACTGTCTGACACACAGAGACATGACACAGAGAAATACAGCTGCTCTGTATCAACTCCTGAAAATAACCAGGCAACTTTTTTGATCCAACCTGTTCCTGCTTACTCTACTTTTTTAAGGTTTTTTTTGGCTTTTGTGCCTTTATTGGATAGGATAGGACAGGATAGGAGAGGAGAGAGGACAGTGGATAGAGCGGGAAAGGGGGAGAGGGCGGGAAACAGGCCACAGGTTGGATTTGAACCCGAGCCGCCTGCTACAGGGGGGAACCTCACGGTGTGCAACCTTAACCACTAGGCCATCTGTACCCCACTCTACTTTTTCAATCTACTACCATGCCTTCCATTCTTAAATGTGCAAGATTATTTCATAATCTGACAGATGATCAGCAAGATAAAAAAGCAACAAAATCATCTGCAGGAACAAAATAATGATAATGGAAACAAAAGAAAAAACTATAATGAAGCAGTGTAGATTTTAAAATGCTGGTGTACTGACCGACAAGTAAAAAATATGTTTGTATTAAAGACATAAATATTAATAATGAGTGCAGGTGTTGACTGTCCTTGTGTACATTTTTCCTCAGGGTGTTGTTTCTCCATGCAGCAAGTCATAAACTGATTAAAAAGAGTCCAGAAGTTTTCAAAAGGTGAAACTTCAGGATAAAGAAGAGATATTTGTACATTTCTCTGCAGTTTCTCTCCCTGTCATCAGATTTGTTTTTGCAGTTTCATATACTTGTGGACCAATTAGCTGTTTTCTCTCTGGTGTTGTGACAGTCTTTACTTCCGCTCTCCTCATTCAGTCAGGAAAGCTTCAGAAAACACTCCTCTTTGAAGGAGCTGGCTTTGAGCCTTACAGACATTCAAAACCTAACAAGAGGAGTGCTTCTGCCGCTGACCCAGATTTATGTGCAGCCATTGACTCCAATAAGCCAACTTCACTTTGGCTGATGTACTGAGTTTTCTCAGGGTCTGTTTCAGCTCATCAGCTTGGCTGTCATCTTTTTATTCCTCCACTTTGTTTTTTGTTTATTTTCAGTTTTAAGAAGGTTAACTTGACCCTAACTCTTCTGCATTTTCTGCATATTTTTAGTTAATCACATATTAAAGGGGGAGTATCAGGCTCACAGGGCAGCACGTGGGAGAAATAGTGAGTGGTTTTGTGTCTACTGCAGGATGCTGTACAGCCTCTTATGTCCCTCAGGAGACCTCATACACTGATTTTATGCAGTGTCTCTGTTGGCAGCATCCACTCACTCTCCAAACAGTTCCCATGCTGACTGAGGAGAGCTGCTGATGTACTGTATCACTTTAATGTAGCTTTGCAGCATGCTAGCTCTGTCAGTTACATTCTGCAGTGGTAGCCTGTAGTGAGCAGGTGAGAGAGGGAGAGCAGGGTACAGAGTTGTTGAGTTCCTGATTTTGATCCAGTTTCTCAGATTGAGTCCCTCTTGTGTTAGTGAACATTCTTTAAAAAAGTGAGTAATCAGGTTTAGTGTTTGATTTGTTTACTTTAAACTGTTTCCATCAAAGATAAGAATTAAACAATGTGCAAACCGTCAAAATCTGTTTGTACTAATATTTATACAGCACCCTTTCTGTAAGAATAAATAAAGCCTTAAAAAGCTGTCAGTGGCACCACAGCAGTTTGGGAATTCCAATAAATAAATGATGAAGTGATGTCTGTTGAGCGCTGATTGGTTTAGACTGAAGACTCCAGGTTTCATTTAACTAATTGTTACGAACTGGTCTAAAGGGAAAGAGGGGCAACATAAAGGTTTATCATTTCTCTTTTACTGCCCAGGAGACAGTACAAAATACACAGGGAAACAAAGTTGTAATCATTGACTGTGTATGGAATGGACAGCATGGCTCCGCCTGTCAACGTTTTACAATATTGAAGCCAAAAAACCCCGTTTCTCTAGCCGCCATTGTGCAACCAGAGTCTGTGCAGTAGAGAATTTCCAGTGGAGCCAAGTAAAAAAGAGAAATAAAAATATTTATTTCTTCTTCAGAAGGTTTAGTCTCCTTTAGCTCTCTTTCCCGAAGTTTCTTATATCACCAATAAAAACTACTCACGAACGGCAGCTGTCAACTATCGTAAAACCAAACTTATAACTCGGTTTTTATCGTCCAATAACTAATGAGAAACTAACTTCTCAGAAAAAAAAACACTTGAACACAATGCAGCCAAATGACATGGTCATAAGTTTTCATGCTCATATCCTGAATGCATGGGGGGGCGGGGCTTATGACCTGTACTGCAGCCAGACACCAGGGGGCGGGGCATACGTCCACTCATTATACAGTCTATGGTTGCAATCCATACAAAAATTGAGTCTTAGATGTTTTCTTTTGTTATGATAAAACCATGTTACCTCAGGGTGAAGTAGCCAAAAGAAATACACAAAAACACTCTTATGAATCAAAGGTTTTACCTGCTTCCAAAAGGAAAATAAATATACAAGTCTATAAACTGTCTCCCTGAATGAAAGGAAATAAAAAAGAAAAACAGGAGAAAATTTCCCCTACAGCTACTCCCCCCTACTAACTACACTGCTGTAAGAAAATTCACAAATTCAAGCACAGAGAAGGGGGGAAAGGAGAAACAAGAGTGCGCCTACACACTACACATTACAGTTTGTTTAGTAAAGGCCAGGATTAGGATTCACATATAATAAGCATATTTAGAAGAAAAAATTGAACATGGGGAATTATCCTATGACTTAGCCTAAGTTTACAGGTTCCAGTGCAAACATGATAAACAGCATCTTGTTTCAATCACCATCACAACTGAAGTTTAGGTTTTTGTCTCAGAATATAGGAAAAATACACAGCCTGGCCAAAAAAAAAGTCACCAAAAAAATAAAAAAACACATACACTGTATTGTCGTTACCATCTTAATGGAAAAAATCCATTGATGGAATATAGTCATTCAGAATATTCAGGTAGTCAGATAATCACCCATGCAGTAATTATCCAATAGGAGGCCTGTACCTGTCTGCTTAGTTAAATCCAGGTGGCGACTTTTTTTTTTTTGCCAGGCAGTGTATAAGAACCTTTTTCCATCTCCAAAAAGAGTCATCTGGTTCTTCATGGCTTTAAAGTTAATCAAAGATTTGTTTTCTGAATTTTCAGCAGAAATCCTGCATCATCAGTGACATCAGAGAGTCTGCTTTTTGTTTGTCATCTGCTGCGAATTGCGACTCCCATGTCCCACATACAGTAAATACAGGCTTCCCTTCTTCTCTTCTGCTTCTTTATTCTCCTCATTCTGTCTTTTTCTCTTCTTTGCTCGTCCTCCCTCTTTCCTCTGCTGCTGTACAGCTTCATTTTCCTCTTCCTCCCACAGATTACCATTGTACTTCTCTGCTGCAGCACACTCCCCCCTCTTCCTCCTCTCTCTCTCTCTCTCTCTCTCTCTCCTTCTCTCCCTCTTTATTGAATTTGTCTAGCATCCTCCACTCACAAACACACACTTTTACCCTGTCTGCTCTCTTCTGGCTCATCCTCTAAATTATTCACTCTGACTCCTTTTCATCCTGCTCCTTTATCACCCCGAGCACAGCATCTCTCTTTCCCTCCTCTCCTCCATTTTCTCTTTTTTTCTCACACCATAAATTCATTTTATTACAAGCAGCCAGGTGCATTATTTGACATTTTTTGCCTCTAATGTTGTTTTTCTCATTTCCCTGCCTATGATTTGAAATTAAAATGAAGAGTCCCATCAGAAAACTAAAACAGAGGGTCAGACTTTGAGCTTTGTATTAAAAATATGTGCTTTATAACAGGTACAACAAAGAGAGTCAAAGCTTTCATTAGAGGACAAATCAATAATGTTTATGCAGGTTTGACATTTCTAAAGGTTGCTGAAATTAATGCGAAACAGATGGAGGAGAAATTCTGTGACTGGCAAAGCTTGAAGACAAAAAAAAGAAAACAAAGGGATCCCCAAAACTAATTCATCCAGAGAGGTTTAGGATAAAGGCCATGTTAAAAAAAAAGAAAACGAAAAAGGAAAGAAAAAAGGACATTTTAGAGAATAAAGTCATACATTCACGTGAATAAAGTCATAGATTTGTGAGAATAAAGTCATAGATTTATGAGAATAAAGTCATAGATTTATGATAATAAAGTCATAGATTTATGAGAATAAAGTCATATATTTGTGAGAATAAACTTGTTATTTTAGTCTATAGCTTATCTTTCAGAAGAGCAGCAGCTGCCTGAACTGAAATGAGGAACCTGGAGCATTTTGTGAAGTTATACTTTTGTAAAGGTTTTACAAATAAGGAAATACTTCACCTTTTGTCACATCAGAAATACATTGTCATCAGTATTAGGACCCTGAAAAGATCCTGCAAGATTCTGGAGGCTCTAATTTCACCTTCTTCACGTAGGTAGATGGTTGTTCTTCTTATACAATAAAGGTAGTTTTTATGAATTATTTACATCAATTCACAGTTTAATCTTGCAAATCCTACGCTTTATTCTCATAGATTTACACAATTAGTTTCACTAATTTAAGACTTTATTCTTGTGAATCTTTGACTATTCTCGTTTGTTCATGACATCATTCTCCTAAATTTACACGATTTTTCTTTGTCCTCTAGATCTGTAAGTCTTGTCTCTTGAATTGCGTAGTTCCAAATCTTCATTCTCCTAGATCTATTACTTTATGATCTTATATGACTCTATTCTCAGTCTATTCTCCTTAATTGACAATATCATTCTTGTGAATGTTTGGCCTTTTTCTCGTAAATCTGCAAATCTTTTCTTGAAAATGTATGACTTTATTCTTGTAAATCTATGACTCAATTTTTTGAAAATCTATTACTCTTCACCTTCTAAAATTATGCCTCTGTTCTCATTTATCTACAACTTTAGACTTCTCATATATGTACGACACTGTTTTTGTAAATCTATGACGTTTTTTTCCTAAACTAACAAGATTATTCTTGTGTATGTATCTGTAAATCTTGTCTTCTGAATTTTTGAATTTATTATTCTGATTTTTTGACTAAATTCTTGTTAATCTATGACTTAATTCTCATACATTTACCACTCTATTTATGTAAATTTATAGCTTAACTTATAATCTATGACTTCATTCTTGTAAATCTATTACTTTATTGTCATAAATCTAGTATGCTTTTCTCATAAATGTATGACCTAATCCTTGTAAAACTTACTCTTTTCTTGTAATTTAATCAATCTATTTTGTAAATTAAAAAACAAATATTTTCATAAATTTACCTTTTTTTCTTTTTTTTTCAGCCTTCACTAATCCATCACCAATTTATTCCAGTGCCAGATATTGTGTTCTCTTTGACGCAGTATTTCTTAAACCACAAATATATTATTTTTAGTTACATTTTGAGGGATTTTATATTCAGCACCAACAAAGACTGTCGCAGGTAGGTATTTTTAAATGCGTATGTTGAAGGGTGGTAGTCATTCAATTCTTTTTGAATCAGAACAGAAATAGATGTTTCTGATTTGGTACAAAAATGTAAAATTATTCACCAGAAAACTATGAAATAAACTAGATTTAAATATCCTCTCAGTTCACAGAAGCTGCCTGGATGATCTTAAATCCTGCACAAAGGTGGAGTAATCTGATAATAGGACCAGACCTGACTTTGTGCTTCAGGCTGGTTCTGTACTGCAGCAGAGTCCATCTGGTGTTGTAAAGAACAGTTTGAGACACGTTTCCTTAAAGCGCCACCCTCAGATGTTTACACATTCATGATGATGTAAAAATACCTCTGGAGCGCTCTCTCAAACTGAAAACCTTCCAAAGTCACTTCTTTAGAGGGGATTTTTTAATCTCAGTGAGGTTTTCTCCTGGTTAAACAAAGGTTGAATACATTAAAAGGAACCCTGGCTACCAGAACGTCATTTTCCTAAATGATCAGTGTTTTTACCAGCTACATAAGAACGATAATAAAATCTCTCAAAATATCTTAGTTTGTATAAAATTTGAAAAAATATTTTCACTTGTAGGCCGCCATTGTTGTTTACGCTGCAATAACGTCTGGGTAGTGATGTCATATGGTTGCACCGGGCTCGATCTCATACAGGATCATATAAGTCCTGGAGCGGACTTCAGTGGTTTCCCGAGGGAGTTTTGTGGGTTTGTGTTGGAAAATAGTCGGCACAGCATTTGGCTTTAGTCTCCGTTTATAATGACCCACACCTGTCAGCTCTTTCATCAGCATGGGCCGGCTAAATGCAGCAAATGCTTCTGGGGAGAAGTGGCCAGAACATAGCCGCGGGTCCATCGGAAGTTGTTTACGCCCACAAGCGATTTCCCACAACTTCCTTCTTTTCTTGTCTTTTGGGAAGCTGTGCAGACTAACATCAGTCTCCTTGTTTCCTTTGGACTGAAAAGTGCACCCAAAAGCAGCCACATGTGGCATTATTATGGTTTTTTCCCTCCTGAAACCTAGTGACTTACCGCGACTAGTAGACTAGTGAGTAAACGGCCAAATCCAGATGCTCGGCACTAAGCAACCACTCTACGTCATCAACCCAGAATGCATTGCGGCAGTAAAACAATGGCTGCGCCCGAAGGATAGAAACTGTGTTTTAAACTGTATTTTTTTTTTAAGACAAATAACAATTTGTTATGTCTTTTAACAACAAATTCTAGTTTGAGACAAACATTTAAGCAGATTCATGCCTGGTAGTCCTTACAGTTGGGGTTCCTTTTAACAGACAAAGCAGCCTGGTGTGTTATTTCACATTGATTATATTCAAATCAGTGTGACCTGTGAATCACTGTACAGTGCTGATAGTTTCTGTATAAAGCAGCAGGTCAGCAGTTCTCAGCTACTATCTGATGAATGATGTGAAGCAGTCTCAAAAGAAGAAGTGGGTAAAAAGAGACAGTGAAATAAGATCTTAATCCAAAGATTCATCAGTGTGGTTTATTTCTGAAAGGTTGGACAGATAGGGATATTTTAGGATCAAAGCTGCTTCTTTATTTGTGCCAGTGTTGATTGAAGAATTAAGGCTTTGTTTGCCAGATTTTGATGGCATGTCCCAAAAGCCTTTAGGCTGCGCTCTGTGTTTCTGCCTGAATCCCGTTTCACTCAGGGAGTTATTTTGGGGATTGAAACATTTAAAGTTTCATGGAGGTATTTTCCTTTTGGATTCAGTGGTGGAGGCTTCATGGCTACAGTTTGAGCTCTGGTCACTTCACTTTGCTGCATGTCTTTCTTTGCTCTCTGCTCTACACATTTCCCCATCGAATAAAAAGAAAAATATGATTAAAAGATGTTGAAAAAAAAACTTTTAGGCTCAAAGACAATATAAACAATATAGAACAGCAATTTGTGAAAGGAGTCATATAGAAATAACAAGGGTTGTGATTTTAATGAGTTCATTGCAAAAAATAAAAAGTGTCACAAGTCACGAGATGACATAAAAAACATAGAAATAGCACCAGGCTGCTGACCAACACTGTAATACATTGATATAAGAGGACCTTGTTCTGTATAGAGGATAGAAAACTGATGTTAAAGAAATGCTCTAGTTGAAGTGTAGGTATGAGCATTATTGAGTGGAAGTTATGCAACGTAGAATTTTCATATCACAGGGACAATTTAAGCCTCAACTCTCACCTCAATGTTAAGTATGTTACCATGTATACTCTGTGACACGACCTAAATCTGAGCTGTTTCGTTTCAGCTCACCATTGTAGTTACTCTGGCTTTTTAATTATTTGAATTGTTTAAATCATTTTATTTTTTGAAATTATTTAAATGCTTGTATTTGATTGTTTTTATTATTATTTTCACTCTTATTTCTAGGTGTTTACACATTACTTCTGGTGTTAGGCTCAATACACTCTTATTCATGTCTTTTGTCACTTTTTGTGTTCTCTCGGTATCATCACAAATCAGAGTCGCTTTCAAGGTTTTTTTTCCGAGATCTTTAAATAAAGGTTGATGATGATGATGAGCGCAGACACCTGAGCCAGTCTGATGACAAGAACCTTGTGTCTCCAACCCACACTCACAAAAGTCCTTAAAACGTATTAAGTGGTTGATCCTTGTGAACATTACTCATTGAAAATGCAGTAATGTCTCTTAAGCTGCACCTTATATTTGAAAATGATGAAATAAATTAGTTTCAGGGTTTGAAATTTGGTGCAGGATTGCATCTATCTGCACATAATATTCCATTCCCAGCTGGAAACTCCCCCACATGAAGACATTTAAATATATATATATATATATATATATATATATATATATATATATATATATATATTCACTAAATAGCCCCCTATAACACAGAGAGCACATTTATAGGGTATATACAGTGCAGAGTGAGTGAGAATGTCAGTCCAGATCAACACTTCTCCCCCTCTCTGTATCTCTGTGTTCCAATGCCTCTCTCCTCACCTCACCCCTGCTCACACCCGTGTGAACTGGGGTGAGGGAAGTGTCTGTCCAAAGACCATGGTACACAACTTCAGTAGACATACAAGCTTCTTTTGTGAAATAATGGAATTGGATTTGAATGCAATTAATAGTGTTTAATTGATCACACAACCTGAAATCAGTGTTATATCGTCTGATGACTACCATGGAATCAGGAAATGAACATACAAATAAAATGAATAAATGGCAAACAATTAATTAAATCAAATGTAATAAGGACTAAATTGAATTTTAACTAAACTTGAAATTAAGATTATAGCGCATTGAATTGAACCAAACCAAAGCGATGCACTTAAGGGCTAAGATGAAGGTGTTCCAAAATTTGGTTCTCAAGTTTATTTTTAAAAATCCATTCACACCCATAAGTGCTTTTTGAATCTAAAATAAGACAGATACAGACTAGGGTTCACATTTTATGAATATTTCATGCTGGGAGCTTTTGTCAGAGAAGCAATATTTCATACTTAGTTAACTTGGATACATGTGATTTTGATGATGTTGGTTTGAAATATGTGTGTTTCAGACTATGTTCATTTTTTCAATAAAAAAAAAACTCCATGTGAAACACTTTTATGTTTTTTTTATCCAATGTGCTGGTTGACTCTCCTCTGTCACAAGTTAATATGAGCAGTATGTTCCAGTACACAGAGCTGACAGAGCAATACAAAATGAAATAATACGATATAATATAATACAATATTATATTATATCATTTTATATTATGTTATATTATGTTATATTATATTATATTATATTGTGGTCAATAGTAGTGAAAACACAAATGTCATCATTTATTGGTGTATTCTTTTCAACTCTCTATCCTTTGTGTCTACCTTTCTCAGAGGTTTTCGTTTGTCTCTCTACCAACGGACGTCCTGGAGATCGAGGTGAAGGACAAGTTCGCCAAGAGTCGGCCAATCATCAAGCGGTTCCTGGGGAAGCTCTCAGTCCCGGTGCAGAGACTGCTGGAAAAACACGCCATTGGGTAAAGCACTTAGTCAAACATGCACTTTCCTGCAGAGGAGGCTGAGTGCAGCGGGACTCTGTTTGTCCTCAGACCAAATGTTACTCCACTGCTCTCTGAGTCACATCTGTGGAGCTGTGGAAGTTCCCCACAAACTCGCCCACTCAGATGGTGGATGAGGGGAAGGATGTGGGTGGTTGTTGCCATTTTAAATCCTGTGGGACCATCTGATTTTAGCAACAATATCACATACTATCTGTTTCTGGACATGTGATATGAAGGCTTGGATTATCATCCTCCTGTTTTAAGTCTGTTTCTCCCTCTTCTTGTATTCCACACACCTCTCTCTCTCTCTTCTGCAGGGATCGGGTTGTAAGTTATTCGCTGGGTCGCAGGTTACCGACAGATCACGTCTGTGGTCAGTTGCAGTTCCGCTTCGAGCTGACCTCTTCTATTCACCCAGGTACATCAGGCTGCGTCTGATTTAACAGTGTGGACAGAAACACTGCCATCATCTAGAAACATTTTCACAGAAGTTTGCGTGTCGTGAGCAGAGGACTGAGGCAACACTTTTTAAAGTGGAGCTGCTGATGTTAAATGTGGAACTGCAGATCCTCATTTCAAAGTTCTTTAAACACAGAGACAGGCTGGCAAATCTATCTGCTTTTCCAGGGATGCTCAAACTGTGTGGTACTTCAATATTCTTCACTTTAAAGAAAAGGATAAAAAGGCACTCTGTGTGGATGGTGCTTGGTAGACTGAGGACTCCGAGCATCTCTAATAAGATGAAAGCTATCCAGCTAAGAGCTTTACATTTAGCTCATGTTAGCCTTTCCAACAGCCTCAGTTTAATGCTCACTCTACGTCTCCAGTGCTGAACAGAGATGGCTCATCCTGCTGGGAAGTACAGTTCTTTTTATTCTGTCTACTGTTATCCTGTTGGAGGGTGGGAAACTGGTAAAACCACTGCCAAAACATGTAGCAAATAATCTGTTGTGCATACTATATATACATACATTATCTCATATGTTACATTTGGAGGACAGACAAAGAAACGATGTAAACACAGAGACATGAGGTCACCTCTCGATTTTAGGATGCAGGACAGAAATGTCACTCTGTAAAGCCCTCGCTATTCCAGGAGAGTAGGAAAGCCTTATATTCACATGTGCTGTTCCCAACTTATAATTTACATCAAGAAAATAATATCAAGAAGCTTAAAGGGAACTGGGTAAATGAGGTCTGACAGTTGGAGCCAGTAAATGTGTAAATAGAAAGGAGATCAATTTAAATAATGAATCACACAAAAAAAACACTGAACACAAAACAGTACCTTCTAAACATGCAAAACTAAATTGGGCCTACAGAAGAAAAACACACCTCAAGAGGTCTTGTATCATACTGACCTTGAGGGGGGGCCAGCATTTCCTTTCAGCAAATGCTGGACGATGTATTGTCACACAAATTATTGCAGATAAATAAGAAAAGATGAGATACTTTAGTCATCCCACGATGGTATGATATTATGTCATTTTGAGGCTAAATTAACCTCTAATGTAATGATAATATATGATAATAATGCAGCTTCACTCTTTCAAATGCAATCAACTTTTGTTCCTCATGAGTATTTTTTTTACCATTGTAAATGGAGTGTTAAGAACTTTTAAGTACTCTAAACAAATAAAAAACAACAAAAGTAAAAGATAAGGGTTGTGGCTTAGCATTTCAACATGAAGCATTTGCTGGAAGAAAGTGCTTCATGTTGAAATGGGGCTGAGAATTTCAACATGAGAGCTGAAATGCAGTGCCCAGCATTTCAACATCCAGCATTTGCTGAAAGGAAATGCTGGCCCCCCTTCTAGTTTTGAATGAACTGCAAAAACACATGCAAATAAAATAATTAAACAATAAATAATTCCAAAATATTATTATCTGTGTCACAGAAGGGCATCTTTTGTGTTATTTTTATAAGATTGCACTTTGTAGAACGTGTGCTCAATGTTTTACTACAAGTGGCATAAAACACAGTTGCGCCCAAAAGGTTACATCCCCCAGCAGAATTTCTGATTTTTGGGCCTTTTCTCAGAAATTATGAATAATAACACAAAAACCTTTCTATCGCTCATGGTTAGAGGTTGGGTGAAGACATTTATTGAAAAAAAAAATAGTTTAGTCTTTTTGAATTATAATGAGAAGAGAAACTTCAAAAATGACCCTGTTAAGAAGTTTACACAACTCTGGTGGTTTTGTGTTTGAATGTCTCCTAAAGGTAACCATCCTCACCTGTGATCTATTTACCTGTAATTAGAGTGTGTGTGTGTGTGTGTGTGTGTGTGTGTGTGTGTGTGTGTGTGTTTAAAAAATGAACAGAGTCATTTCTGAAGTTTCTGTTGTCATTATGATTTAAAAAGAGTAAACACAGTTGTTTGTTAATAAATGTCTTCACCCAACCTCTAACCATGAGTGACAGAAAGGATTTTGTGTTATCATTCATATTTTCTGAGAAAAGGCCAAAAAATCAGAAAATTCTGCTGGAGGGGGTGTTAACTTTTGGGAACAACTGTACTCTACTTCCTAATGCAGCAAAGATGTACTGAAAAAACAGGAAGAGTAGTTGCTGCAGCTCATGTTAGCACCAAAACTGTTAAAGTGCTGATTCAATGGTTGCATGAAACTAGAGAGACTGGGGCACCTTAACAGGGCAGGGGTCAAGTCATCAGGATATGTTGGTACTTTGTTTCTGATATTTTGAGTTCCATGCTCAAAGCTTCACCAGTGTGTGTATTTGTTTGATAAGTGTGCAGGATATTTATTTTGTCCTTGTGTTTTTCTCTCAGATGATGAGGAGGTGTCCCTGGTCATCGAGGCAGCCTGTCCTGATGCAGTGAATGAAAACCACGCTGCTGAAGATGACACGCTCAGTGTGGGACCTGACATGCCAGACCTGCCCCTGGATGCCCCCCCTGACCCCGAAACCTCAGCCCCACCAGCCCCTGCAGCGGACGCCTCCACACCTGAGGAGGTGGTATCCGCTGATAAGGAGGAGACTGAGGAGAGCCCAGAAGTGGAGCCAGGAGCAGTGGAGGAGGAGAGCACAGTGAGGGAGGAGACTCCTCCTGCAGAGCCCCCGCTGGAGCAGGAAGAGGGGTCCTTAGGTGAACAGCAGGAGGAGAATGGTGGAGCAGTGGGAGAGGATGGAGAAGGGGAGGAGGAGCAGGGAGAGGAGGTGGAGGAGGCTGCATCAGCTCCACCTGCTGATGAAGATGCAACAGTTGGAGGAGGAGAGGTTGGGGAGGAAACACAGCCAAAGCCTGACTCAGACAATCTTGAAGCAGCAGCAGCAAACAGTGAGGCTGCTGCAGATGAGGCCCAGTCAGAAGAGGCCCCGGGGGGCCCTGTGGAACCAGATGAAGGGGCTCCTCAAGAGGTGACAGAAGGAGGAGACAGAAACTGTACCCCCTGCACCTGCCAATCCATTTTCTCGAACTACAACTCCCACGCTCCCTCTCGGCGTAAAAACCGGCCCTGCTCCCTCCCTGTGTCAGAGCTGGAGACTGTGATCGCCTCGGCCTGTGGAGAGCCAGAGACTCCTCGCTCACACTACATCCGCATCCACCACCTCCTCCACAGCCTCCCCTCAGCTCAGCTCAGAGCCCCCAGCACGGAGGAGGAGGACACGGGAGACGGGGAGAACACAGGCACAGAGATCACATCCCCGACCCTGAAGACCTCCAAAGAGGAGGAGGGGCAGGAGGAAGACGATGAGGATGATACAACTCTGTCTCCCTCTCAGGTATGGCCAGTGATGTGTGTGCCTCAGGTTTGAATCCTGTTAATACTGTTAAACCATTTAAAAACAAATATATGGTGTAGACTAATCCATGGAAAAACAAAACCCTTTAAAAATCTGAGGCTTATTTTTACATTTTTACTACGACACTTCCTTATATATAAGAGCTGCAGCATAAATGAATATCACTATCCTACCTCTGCTTTCTTAACTTGGCAGATAAATAACAGTTTCCCAAGAAAACTCTTCAGGATTTTCTGCTTAAAGTTTTACTTAAGAAGCTGTAATACTGAACTCACAAAGAAACGTGCATTACTCTCTCACAAGAGATTCATATTCAATAATTCAACATGTTATACATCTCCTATTGTTCTGAATGAATGAATGAATGAATGAATGAATGAATGAATGAATGAATGAATGAATGAAAATGTTTATTTTGAAAAATGTAAAAGAACTACACGAAGCAAACAGTCAAAACAGAGAAACTCTGCAACTTCGTGTCGAATCAGAAGGAGATGAAGAAGCAACAAAAAAATTAATAAAAGAAAGACAAAAAAAAAATCTTTGCAATTACGCGAAACAAAACATGACAAAACAAAACAAACTTTAACTCACTTGATTACCTTCTTTTACATTTTCAAAAAGGAGTGGAAGGAAGAAAAACTTATTAATTTCCACCCCTTCTCCATTTTTAAATAATAATGGTCGACTTGGCCAACCTTTTATCTATATCTCTCTCTATAGTAAATAAACATATACACCTCCAAATACATACATGCACATACACATACATACCCTTATATACATACACACATATACATACATTAATACCTACATATACATGTATACATATATACACATACCCATACACATACATATATATACACATATACATATACGCATATACACATACACACATACCTATACATACACATATACATACATACATACATACATACATACATACATACATACATACATACATACATACATACGTACCCACTACATGAAGTAATGTTTTTTTGATCCATTTTCACCTATTGTCGTACACACATACATACCTATATATACATATACATACATACATACATATACACAAACACACAAGCAACCCCACTGAGCACTAGACAGCTCTATCAATCAGAACCTCACGTTTCCATGCCCTCACACTCCAGTTTTCAAATCCTTTCTTCCAACCTATATTTCATGAAAATCTCTTCTTTATATTTCCTTTTAAAGTGGTAGACATTACAGCATTGTTGAAGCTCTTCAGACAGACTGTTCCAAAGTTTGACNCCCACACATATATAACCCACTACATGAAGTAATGTTATTTTGATCCATTTTCACCTATTGTCGTACACACATACATACCTATATATACATATACATACATACATACATATACACAAACACACAAGCAACCCCACTGAGCACTAGACAGCTCTATCAATCAGAACCTCACGTTTCCATGCCCTCACACTCCAGTTTTCAAATCCTTTCTTCCAACCTATATTTCATGAAAATCTCTTCTTTATATTTCCTTTTAAAGTGGTAGACATTACAGCATTGTTGAAGCTCTTCAGACAGACTGTTCCAAAGTTTGACTCCACAGATTGCAATTGAAAAGGTTCTGATGGTCGTACGTACAGCAAGTGTTTTGAAGTTAAACTGTCTCCTCAGATTCAAACCACCTCGTCCCCTAAACAGTTTTTGAATATTGGCAGGTAGTAAGTTGGACTTTCCCTTAAACATGACTATCGCAGTTTGATATTTCACAATATCCGTAAATTTCAGTAACTTTGACTGTAGAAATAATGGATTGGTGTGGTCCAGGTATCCAACTTTGTGAATAATTCTTATGGCTCGTTTTTGAAGTATGGTTAATGAATGCAGTGAACATTTGTATGTGTTGCCCCACACTTCAGCACAGTAACTTAAATACGGTAGGACCAGCGAACAGTACAAAGTGCGAAGTGATGTATGATCTAGAACCTGTTTGGCTTTGTTGAGTATTGAAATGCTTTTTGATATTTTGCTCTGTACATGTTTGATGTGAGGTTTCCAGCTTAATTTGTCATCTATTGTTATTCCAAGAAATTTATTTTCACTAACTCTCTCTATTTCCACCCCATCTATCTCCAGGTGAACTTTCATGTTTCTACTGCTACCAAATGACATTATTTTGGTTTTGGATAAGTTTATTGATAATTTGTTTTCATTAAACCATGTTTTTATTCTATTCATTTCTGAGGCAATGACTTTCAGTAATGCTTCCAAGTTCTCTCCAGAGCAGAAAATGTTTGTATCATCGGCAAATAATATCAATTTCAAGACATGTGATACCTTACATAGATCATTTATATACAATATAAAAAATTTAGGGCCCAACACTGACCCTTGGGGGACACCACAGGAAATATTTAAAGAGGAGGAGCAAAATTCATCCAACTTCACAAACTGTTTTCTGTCCCTGAAGTAGCTCTTTACCCAATCCAGTACCACACCCCTGATCCCATACTGTTATTAAGAAAAAATGCTTTCTTAAGGTCAATAAATACACCCACTGCATGCTTCTTTTGATCTATTGAATGTGTTATTTCCTCCAATGATTCTATTAGTGCTTGAGAAGTTGATCTGTTTGCTCTGAAACCATACTGACAGTCAGAGAGTAGTGTGTGTTTGTCTAAAAAGCTGTCCAATCTACTGTTAAAGAGTTTTTCAAGAATTTTGGAGAATTGTGGTAGGAGGGAGACAGGTCTGTAGTTTGTGAAATGGTGTTTGTTCCCCGTTTTGTACAGTGGTAAATGCAATCTACATATCAACAATAACTTTAATTGTAGCAGTGTTGACCTGGTTTGTGTTTGGTATCTACACCTGGACCTCAAAATCCCTTGCAGTTTGACTTTGCAGACAAAAAATTGTAGAAACGATATTTAAACATAATTAATTTTTGCAGATGGACACTTGGGTTGGTGGTAATTTAAGTTTTTCAACGGAGAAATGGAAACACGATCGCCCAAATAGACCTTCAGCTATAGATAATTTTTTGGAATATTGTGACGGTGATAGATTGTATCAATGCCTCTTGTATTGTGTACATTATTTCATAGTAATTCATTCAAATGGTTTCCAAAAAATCAACCACAAAGACACCCGAGGAAAGGCCGGTCAATAACCATATCATCAGAGTCCATCCCCTGGGAAACATGAATGGTGCAANTTATATACAATATAAAAAATTTAGGGCCCAACACTGACCCTTGGGGGACACCACAGGAAATATTTAAAGACGAGGAGCAAAATTCATCCAACTTCACAAACTGTTTTCTGTCCCTGAAGTAGCTCTTTACCCAATCCAGTACCACACCCCTGATCCCATACTGTTCCAGTTTATCGAATAATATATTGTGATTGATTGTGTCAAATGCTTTCTTAAGGTCAATAAATACACCCACTGCATGCTTCTTTTGATCTATTGAATGTGTTATTTCCTCCAATGATTCTATTAGTGCTGAAAGTGATGTAGAAAGCATGGCACTGGCTTGATGTTAACATATATAGGAAATTGCATTGATCTGCTAGTGGTTAGCATATATCAATGTAACTTTGGTTTTGAAACAGAATTTTGACTTTTATTTCAGAAACATATCACAATTATTCTTTGTAAACAATACTTATAACTTAAAAATGTCAAAAGACTAGAAAGTAAATGTTTTCCAAACTGGAGGGTGTGCAGGCCGTTTTAGATTTGTAATCCTAATTTTTTTTTACTGTTATTTTTTTATTTGTTACTTTATTTAGTTTCTATTTTTTCTTATTTTTTTATCTTGAATTTATTTCACGTTATTTCCTATTGGATAATCACTGCATGGGCGATTATCTTTCAGCTGGAAACAAGTTATTTGACCTCGACTGATGAAATAAGTAACTTCTCATTTCTTAAACAACAATGGAGAAAAACACATCCTGTGGTTGTGGAAAAGATGTTAGTCTGTTTAAGAAGAGTCAAATCATTGGTATCAAGCAGAGAAAACATCTAAGGAGATTGATGCAGAAACTAAAATTTGGTTAAGAACTGTCCAGCGCATTATTAAAAATTGGAAGGATGTTGGGGAACCATTGTCTTGGGTGCATCAGGGTAAGAAGAGAGGCAGGTTAAGTGATGTAGCCATCATGCATAGTGCCTACTGTACGAGCCTGTGGGGGCAGTGCTGAGATCTGGGGTTGCTGCAGTTGCTCAGGTTCAGCAACAGTATGTGCTCAAAGAATGAGGTCAGCTGACTGCCTGAATATACTGAATGAGCAGGTTATTCCATCAATGGATTTTTTCTTCCCCAATGGCACGGGCATATTCCAAGATGACAATGCCAGGATTCACTGGGCTCAAATAGTGAAAGAGTGGTTCAGGGAGCATGAGACATTTTCACACATGGATTGGCCTCCACAGAGTCCAGACCTTAACCCCATTGAGAATCTTTGGGATGTTGTAGAGAAGACTTTGTGCAGTGGTCAGACTCTCCCATCATCAATGCAAGATCTTGGTGAAAAATTAATGACACACTGGATGGAAATAAATCTTGAGACATTGCAGAAGCTTATTGAAAGGATGCCACAGCGAATGCGTGCTGTAATCAAAGCTAAAAGTGGTTCAATCAGATACGAGAGTGTGTGACCTTGTTTTGGCAGTGAGGAAAAATTAAAGCATGAAAGATGGTGTAAAATAAATGAGTTAATGAAACAGAGAAAATAAAGAACTTTAGAGTCTTGAAATGATAAAACTCTTCATGAAAGACTGACTGAATGGATTTCTCTTTAGTTTAGAGGCTCTGATAACCTGATATGTTGTAGGTATAAAGTAAACAGATCTCCTTTTTTGTGTTTTATGACTCATGTTGAAAGAATAAAAGTAAACCTTAGACGTGTTTGTTTGCATCTTCAGGTCCCTGAGTGTCCGGGCCCCTGCTGCCGCCGCTCTCTCCCCCGCAGCCTCTCCATCGAGCGCCTCTCTGAGCTGAATCAGCTCCTGGAGGGTGAGGGAGTGTTGGGACACACAGCCATCAGGAGGATTTCTCCCTCCTGTCTGGAGAGCGAGGAGGGAGACTCCAGTAACAGCGGAGGACGCCGCGTCGGGGGGAGCACCCACAGAGCCCTGGGTGAGAACGAGTGTGAGTTCTGTGACACGTCCTGCTACAGCACCTCCTGCTACAGCACGTCCTGCTACAGCACCTCCTGCTACAGCAACTCAGGCAACGACGGGAGAGGCCGCTACTGCAGCCACACGCGCCTCTCCTCCGTGGACAGCAACAGACTCTCTGGCAGCACCGTCTTCTCCTCCCAGGACGAGGATGAAGACGAGGAGAGCGCCTTCGAGTCCGTACCTGATGGTAACCAAGAGTCCAGCGGGGTGGGAGGAGAGAGGAGGACGGGGAGGTGGAAGGAGGCCAGGAGAGGAGAGCAGGGGGAGCCGGCTGTGGCAGGGCCCAGTGATAGAAACAACTCAGGTGAGTCCAAACGTCACCTGTGTTTACATCACCTGTTTAACACTCAAGCATGTCACGACTTTTTTTCTAAGTTTTTGAATAAATTTCACCTTCAGGCATCACACAACTTACTCTACTGCAGGAAAGTTTGGGATTCAAGGTCACTCTGCAGACCTTGGGAAAACAATGAGCTAATGAGAAAAGTAAGAGCGTAGTACTTTGGAAAACATAGTTTGTTGAATTAAAAAAAATAAATAAGTAGAAGTAAAATTTGAAGAGACTTGAGTTGCACAGACACAATATTTGGTGATAAAAATATAGAACTAGACCATTTTGATGAAAAAGACATAATTAAAAATTGTAGTATTGTGTTTCAGCTTTATAGCAGATAAGTTCTTGGTCAGATTGACGGGAATAGGAATGAAACTATTATTGCATCCGCTTGTGTATAAGATGTTTAAAATGCTCTGCAGCGCCCACCAGAGGAGATAAGTTGCAGTGGATTCTGTCAAGTCTGTGATGTGAGAACCATAAAACTTACACAGCTGAAAGTAACTTTGAACTGTCAGGGTGAATGTCATAAAAGAGATTCAATATTGTCCTCAATTTAAGAAAGTGTTGGCAGATATTTTCACTCTTTTCAAGTAATCCAGGCCTCTTTTAGACTTTTAGCATCTTGAAATAAGACATAATTCTTGATGTGTGTGGGAAACGTAGTTCATAATGAGTCATTCTTTTAAAAAAAAATTAGACAAAGTTGTAGTTTACAGATTTTTCAGGAAGATTTTTCTTTTGCAGAGTATTCAATTCTCCTGGACTGAAGACATTGCGTGCATTTCAAATGATTTTGTAAGGGATACAGAATATTGGATTTTTTTGGTGGATGTCCGCAATATACTGATATCAATAACTAATTTAACTGATTACCAACACAGTTTTTTTCCACCCCACACACCTAAATTTAGAAATTATCAACTCTTTTTGTATTGGAATTAGCCTTCTGTAATGTGGTGCACATCATTACATTTGTAACCTACTATTCATTACCTGTGCAAAATACTTCATTACTTAATGCTCTCCCTGGGTGTGTAATAACAATACCCACAACCAGGAACAATTTGGTCAACTCTGTTCACAGTGAACATGTAGCTCTGCACACGTCGTCTTTGGGCACATGGCATTGTTTTAATTAAATCAACAGCAGCCTATCATATTATATCAGTAGATGTCAGCTTGTTGGTCGATAACCAATAGTTTATTTTTAGTCAATATCAGCCAACACGGATTGTGTACCAACAATATAGTGCATGCCTGCATTTTGTCTTTGTCTGATGACAAATTATTGCAACTCATTTACTCAATAAAAACACTAAAATAGGATGAATTATCTCCATCTTTGATCATGATGTTGATGAGTTAAACTTACTGGATTCAGGCTGTGCGCTCACTGCAGCACATCATTATGTTGTATTTGTAGTAAAAATTGCCTTATTTTTATTAATTTGAGCCACATTCACCAGACCAGGTCATAAAAATGTCTTATTTCAAGTTTTCAAAGAGACAAATGAGGTCTGAATTGCCTGTAACAAGTTAAAAAAAAATCTGCCAATATTATCAGAAAAATGTCTTAATACAAGTAACTTTTTTAAACTTGTTGTCAGCAATTTACACCTCATTTTTGCCTTTAAAAAAACTTGAAATAAGACATTTTATGACCTGGTCGGGTGAATGTGGCTCAAATTAAGAACAATAAGACAATTTTTACTACAAATAAGACATAATGACTTGCTTAGATTTCAGTTTTTGCAGTGTTTGAGCGTTAATCTTCCTGTTTGGACAGATAATAAATAAAACAAGATTGAAAAATATGGAAATAGATGCATGGCATCATGTATTGATTTAACTTGACAGGAGATCATTATGTTAGGTATGAGGAATTATGTATCAGTGCATCTGAGTGAACAGAGAGAATTCATCAGGAAATCTGGGGATCTTTGTCATCCTGCAGATTCAGTTCCTTTACTGCATTTTGGACAAGTCAGTACAAAGTTTAGTGAGCAGTTTGGGACACAAACACTTTCTTCTTATCCATTGTTTTTTCATTGACTTTAAATGTAACATTTCCAAATGAAAGTGTGCTTGGTTAGTCAGGTAACAGATAAGCTGTGAGACATTAATTATGAATCATGTTTTTGTTTTGAGAAAATGTCATGTTTGTGTAAAAATCAGTGCTTTACTGGCATTTATGTGATGAGCTGTTTTTAAACTCAGACCCACAGAGGAGCTGCTATAACTCCACACTGTGACCTCACCTTTGTTTCCTCCCACCTGAACCAAACTACTCTGTCGACTCACCCAATGAAAGAGGCATGAGCTGCAAACACCTCACACTCTCACAGGGGACTCTCTGTACCCCCACCCAATCTCACAGACACTCGTTCTGCTCTGTTACAACAAACAAACAAACAAACCCTGAACATTGTGCCTCTAGGAAAGGGAACACTGGTGTAATAGCACAACAGACACTTTGAACATGCTGTGTAAAACTGAACTGAGCCTCAGCAGCTCTATATATAACTTGTCGACCGTCGTGCTGCTATTCTTGTCACTTTTAACCTCGTGTGTGTGCTGTCGAGCTGTTTTATACTGGCACCTTCATTCACCGCTAAAATAAATAATGAAGAGGAGACATATCAAGAAAGACTCACAGGCAAAGAGCTTTCTTTATACACCTACAGATCATGATTTAATGAAGACCTGTGTTCCAAATCCCAGAGGTCATTAACATTTAACATTTAACTGCATGAGATGTTTCATATTTCATGTATGCAAAGGGCTGCAGAGGTAAGAGAACACTGATGAATGTAAGATCAGAGGTTTGATTAAACACACCAAAATGAGAGGCTGCTTCTAACGCCAGGAACATTTGTACACATTTTGTGTCAGTAATCTGATTAGAAGAAGATACAAACCCCTTGAATTTCCTAGAACAAAAGAAAGAATGAAATATTCCTGCTCTGCTTCAGCTTCTCTACAGCCTGCAGCCCAATCACACTGACCTCCTTTAACTGGATACCTTTGATGTTTTACTGTATTACTGTACATTTTACAACTCAACAGGACCACTCTTATAGACTGTTAGGAAAGTAGGTCACACACACACACACAGGCTGAGTTTTCAGGGACAAAATGAAATTCCCTCCTCTGAAATGTAATCAGCACACTGCCAGACTCCCTGCCAGGTTTGTTCTTCCACATGATTTTCTTTTCTTTTCTTTTCTACCTCCTGCGTTTTCAAACTTACCTCAGTATTGGTCACCTGAAGTGTTTCTGCCTCTCAAAGGAAAGATTTTTACATTTTATCACACAGTTTGTACATTGAATGCACTTCTTTCCCTTTAGATTAACAAACATATTCAATGATAACGAGACTTGTAGTTTTGTTAGAGGCACTGCTGGAGATTTACTGTCCAATTCTGACACACACACATGGCATCTACTTCATCAGATCCACCTTGCTAGTTTGCCTTTAGAACTGTCTTAATTCTTGGTGTCATTGATTCATTGAGCTGCTGGAAACTTCCTCAGAGATTTTGTTCTATATTGTCACAGTATCACAGCTGCTGAGTCACTAGATAGACGAGACTTTTGCATGAGCCATTTTTAAAATACTATAATGAGGATATGTATATATATTTGGCCATTGTTCAAACAAATGTAGTGTACATATGCATATATGCAAAAAACACAATTAAAAGACTGAAGTGGTTTTAAAGTTGGGTTAAAAAGACAGCCTTGGAAAAAAGGCACTGTGTGCAACTGTAATTTATATCAAAGTTAAAATGTTTTTTCAACATAACTAGTAGTTCAACAAGTATCTGTGACTAAATGAACAGTTAAAGACGGACAGGCTTATAGATTTGCAGATAAAACTTATTATTCACAGTTTTTGGGTGGTCACTCCACAAGATACCCAAAAGTGGAGAATATATTATAGTGGTTTAAAAATAGTTTTTTTTGCATGAGGAAGACTTAATTACCTTCCAGGTGTTTCACTGGGTTCTCCAGATGTGTCTGGTTGATTAAATACTCTGAATCCTTTAGCTGGTTTTAAAATTAAAGTTCCAAATTTGTGTTTTCCTGATGGTCACCCCAAATGATGTTTCATATAATGAATATACAGTTGTGCTTAAAAGTTTACTCCTCCTCCAGCAGAATTTTCTGACTTTTTGGCCTTTTGTCAGAAAATATGAATGATAACACAAAAACCTTTCTGTCACTCATGGTTAGAGGTTTGGTGAAGATATTTATTAACAAACAACTGTGTTTACTCTTTTTAAATCATGATGACAACAGAAACTTCAGAAATGACCCTGTTCATTTTTTCATACACACACACTGATTACAGACAAACAGATCACAGGTGAGGATGGTTACCTTTTGTGCATTTATCAGGCCAAAACTACCAGAGCTGTGTAAACTTCTTAACAGGGTCATTTTTCTCTTCTCATTATGATTTTAAAAAAGCATTTTTTATTCATAAATGTCTTCACCCAACCACTAACCATGAGTGATAGAAAAGATTTTGTGTTATCATTCATATTTTCTGAGAAAAGGCTAAAAAAATCAGACATTCTGCCGGGAGGTGTAAACATTTGGGCACAACTGTATTCAGTCAACATTAGTTTGTAATTTATCATGGAAATACAAATGTAATGCTTCATAATTTGGTCAGTGAATTTAAAACATGTTAGAAATTATGCCAAATAGGGCATAATGGATATATTTAAATTGACTTAAAGGGATTCTAAACCAGTTCAGTTGGACAGAAAAAGGAGGCGTCACATCATTGACCCTGCTGCTGGTTTGTGTCTGAACATTCATGATGAGAATCTCCTGTTCCTCCACATCCAAAAGTCGCTTTATACTTTTAGACTGAGATCTGGTGACTGTGGAGGCTGTTGGAGTACAGGGAACTCATCATCATGTTGAAGAAAACAGTTTGAGATGATTTTAGCTTTGTGAAGTGGAGTATACTCCAGTGTGACTTTACACCAGGCTCAGTTGGTACCAAGGGGTCCAAAGTGAACCGAGAAAATTTTACTCCAAATCCTGAGTCGACCGTCTGAATGTGGAGCAGAAATCCAGACCCATCAGAGCAGACAGAGTTTTTCAGTCTCTCTGCTCCAGTTTTGATGAGTCTGTGTGAATTGTAGCCTCAGTTTCCTCTTCTTAGCTGTTCTTAGTTTCCGTCTGCTTCAAGGTTGGAGGTGTTGTGTGTTCAGAGCTGCTCTTCTGCAGACCTAACCCTAACCCAAACTATCATCTCCAACCAGTCTGTCCATTCTCCTCTGACCTCTGACCTCTGGCATCAACAAGACATTTAGTCCCAGAGAAACTGCTGCTCACTGGAGAGTTTATCTCTTTGGACCATTCTCTGTAAACCCTAGAGATAGTTATGGGTTAAACCCCCAGTGGACCAGTAGTTTGTCAAATACCTAATCCACCCCCAAAAGCTTTACAGCTCAAATTCTTAGGTTGGATTCTTTCCCTGTCCCTGTATGTCCTCAATGAAAGAGCTTTTGATCAGGGATGTAAAGAAGACTAGTTCAGGATCTCCCCTACCATGACGTAATTGTGGTGGAGAACCAGAAACTGCAGCAGAAAGAGGGAGGTGGGTGAGTAACGCTGGGTAAAGAGTGCTCTTGTGTCTATTTAAAGATATCTGCAGTTATTGTGTAAGTGTTATTTTTGGTTGGATTTGCTGGAGCCTTTTGTTGGACAGTCGCTCTGCTGTGTGTCAGGAGTGTCCAAACTTTTCTCACAGAGGGACATGTTTGATTTTGTGAGAAGGACCAGGGGCCAGCAGCTCTTACTGACACATTTATTAACAATAAAAGAAACATGAATGCTCTATTTGAAATCAATTTCTTTAAGTTGTTCCTGGAAAAAAAGAAAAAAAACTTTGACTGCACTGCGTTCACATCTGCTCTCATTCTCACAGTCGCCTGTCAGTGAGGTGACTTAATACAGAGCAAGATTTCAGCCCCACAAGAATCCCTTTAGTCTTCTTGCAGGCTCAGACTTATGGGTATAAAGATGTGTTGTCATCATGTCTTTGCTTGTGCATGTAAATTTAATCTTTGAGGAGTGACAAGATCACTCTCACATAATGTTCTGCTGCTGAAATGAAGACTTGATCCCTGCAGCCATAGCTGACTGACTCTCTATCTTATGTGATCCAGTGATATCATGCCCAATGTTGTTGTTTTTTTTTGCTTTGTTGCCCCCAAGAGGCTGAAGTAAGTCAAGGTTAAATGATTTACGAAAAGGTAAGTGGTGTAGTCAAAGCAAGGGGCCAGTGTTAAATGTGTGATACAATCTCTTTAAATGTTAGAAACTCTTCTGTATGAAGTAACTGAAGCACAACACACCCTAACATCCAGACCCTCAATATTCACTAAGTACAAAAGCTTTCACAAAGTAATGAAATTAACCTTGGCATATTTCATTTGCACAGAGTAGATCAAAGATTTGTACAGTAGCTCAAAGACATAATAAAACGAATAAATGTTTGCAAATACTGAATGATGCAAAACTTTGGTGGGGCGTATGAAGTGGACGCATCTAAATTTCGCTCCTATAACCTTGTTCAAAATAGGAATAAGTGGACTGTGTTACTTCTTTTACCCGTCTGTGGGCTAGATATGGCAGCAAAACCTACCGGACAATGTAGAAAGACCCAAAAAAACTGGCAACAGAGTTCACATCAACCAAAGATTTTTGTGCGTGTACTGACCACTGAGACATGTATTACGTTTTGTTCCAACAACATGCAAGCATCAGATCCTGCATCACATCACATCTCTTTGCTGTTCACTCTGCATTCATCAGATTTACGCTGCTGTTGATTCATGTGAACAAACACATTTTCATCAGCTGGGCATAAGAGACAAGTCAGACACACTGAAGTGAAGGAGTATTTGCTTTGCTTTTCAACAAACCCCCCGGAGGTCTGTAGCATTTTTTTCTCCCTTGTTTGAGCCTGGTTTACTTTTGTATGGCCTCACAGGAATAGAGCACAACCGTGAGGGGTTTCAGGAGACCCAGGGAAATCAGAATGTGTCAACCAAGGGGATGTCAGAAGAAGTCCTTCAAGGCTTACCATCATGAATATAAAAGAAAAATACACAGTGAAATTGACATGTTTTTCAAATCATACTGTTTTGAATGTAAATCATTTGGTGGCATTCACAGTTGTGCTCATAAGTTTAAATGCCCCGGCATAATTTATTATTTCTTGGCCATTTTTCAAAGATTATGGATGATAACACAAAAACTTTTCTTTCATTCATGGTTAGTGGTTGGATGAAGCCATCGTTCCAACATGACAATGATCCTAAACACAAGGCCAAGTTGTCCTGTCACTGGCTACAGGAGAATAAAGTGAAGGTTCTGGAGTGGCCATCTCAGTCTCCTGACCTCAATATCGTAGAGCCGCTCTGGGGGGATCTCAAACCTGCAGTACATGCAAGACAGCCCAAGAATTCACAGAAACTGGAGGCTTTTTGCTAAGAAGAATGTGCAGTTTTACCATCTGAGAAAATACAGACCCCCATTAACAACAACCACAAAAGACTTAAAGCTGTTATTGATGTTAAATGGGGCAATACACGCTATTAAGAACTAGGGTGTGTACACTTTTGATCAGGGTTATTTTTGAAGTTTCTGTGGTCATTATGATTTAAAGAGAGTAAATTCAGCTGTTTAATAAATGGCTTTACCCAAAGCTTATGAGCACAACTGTAGGTATCTCAGATCCAGAAAAGAAGTCGTTGAAAAAAAAAAAAAAAAAAAAAAAGTCAGGTGCTCTTTATATTTTTGGCCTGCCTGTGAAGATAAATGACACTACAGATGTCACAAGCCCAAAATGAAAGAAACAATAATGCTGTATCTGATAATTACCAGTGGGGGAGCCCTAGGACCATAAGAAATACACAGGAAGTTGTTCCAGATGAGGGTTCATTACCCAGAAGTCTTGGGGGCTCAGCTGGTCAAAATGCAACCACTGATTGAAAGACTGAAATCAAAGGTTCCCGACTTGATTCCTGAACTATTATGTTGTGTTTAAGATAAAAACTGGTCTCTTTTCATGTGGGACTTCATCTTCAGGTTTTAACTTTGGGGCAGTTTATTAGCTTGTGACTTTCTGTAGAATGATGTTTAGAGAGAAGTGGCCCATCTGTCATTCCTGCACCTTGTTTTTTATTTCAATTCATTTGAAGAAGTGTGTCTTCATTCACTGTCAGATCACACCATGCATCACCTACAGGACAAAAACTATTCCCTATAAAACTGACGATCTGCGGTAATCAGGGGGTTAAAGATGAAGTAGAAACAGGAAGTCTCCCATGGGTGCCATGTGTAGTCTTCACCCCCAGCTTTCTGGTAAATGAACACGCTGTCTCTCTGATGTCCTGTAGGCTCAGACCTCTCCCCTCCTGTTGGTCATCTACCAGTCCTGCGACCCAGCCATGACCTAAACCATTTTCCTGCTGCCACTGACCCAGCCTTACCTCCAAGTAAGATCAACACCTCCCAGTCTTACTCTGGAGTCACACCCCCACGCCTCAGTTTGCCTGGTTTGTTTCAGTCAAATGCATGCTGCCTTGACTGTTTCTGAGTTTCTAACATTTCATCTGTGTTTGTCTTCATCCATCTCACCTCTCCCCCCTCTCAGACCTCTCGAAAGTTTTCATGTACAGCATCATACTGCTATTTGTTGCTTGGAACAAGGTAAACTCTTCTGTGAGATCTCTATGTTGGAATGCTCTTTTGTTTTTGCTGATTCAAAGCAGGAGAGTTAAATGCCAGAAGACCTTTACTCTACTTCATCACCATCCAACTGGAAATCCAAGGCATAAATTGGCCTTTTGTACACTTAAAAAACGCCTGAATCTGTGTAGTTAAACGCAGACAGGTTGCTGGAATTACGTCACATAAAGTTTTTTTGTCTTCATCGTCATCACAGTGAGGTTACCCTTGATTTGAAAGACATCCTAACCTCAGTACACCATCCTGGAGTAACAAAGAGTCAGTGTTCAGACTTTTATACTTGCTCAAAATTTGAATAGATAAGTAATTTCTCAAAGGGGAAATGGACAAAATTAAAACTCAAGGGACAGCAAACATAAGGACTGCGAAATCCAAAGTTGGTAACTTTTAATGGGAGTTCGCTGCATTTATTTATTTACATGTATGAATATTGCATAGTTTGGTTTGTTTTAAGCAGACAATATATATTATACAATATATTGAAATGACATTAGATTGTTCCCCTGAGTCTAAGTGAAATGAATATCAGCATAAATATTTGTCGTAGCTAGCCTCCAAAAATAATACACGCTTCGATAAACATTTCTTAATTTAACTGTAATGAGTCCATCACTTGAAATTAAACTATACCATTAAATATATTCGCCCCAGTACGTTAATCAAACTAACCGTCTAGTAGTCAGATCCAGAAATGTGCTCTCAGTAAAAATGCTGTAGGCGAGTGAAGCGTTGACTGATGATGATTAAATGTGTTTGGACGTGTTTGTACATGTGATTCATGGTACACAGTTGGGTTTGCATAACCTCACAGAGCAGATGGACCTGCCTGATTCATTTTCTGAGATCCTGCAGGTCCATCTTACCAATCTCCAGTGACAAACTATTCCACCCGGCCCCATATTGACCGCACCAATCAGGGAAGAGAGATGGGAGCTGGGGACGTGACAACAGCAGGAGGCGGCTGAATGTTGGAAAACAATGGTGGCGAGTGAAGCCGTCTCTGTAAATGTTACTCAAAACCTTTCTGACAGGGAACAAGGTTCTTGCTCCTTGGTCGGGAGAAGAGCAAAAACAGACTAGTGAAATATCTCTGTAGTGAGTGTATGAACTGTCCGTCTGGCGTGTTACACATCTGCTACATCATACTGTGGCTTGATGTGGATTGGTCTGTGATGAGAGTGTTGAGCAGACAGTCACCTAATCACCAGCTGCTTATTTTCTTGAAGGTCCCGCCTCAGACAACGATTTCGAACAGCTCTTTCCCAGATGGACCAGTGAAATATCTCAGAAATGGATATATGAAACTGTCCATCTTTCAACCAAGATCATTTTTTAGAACCTGAATGCATTCAAGTTGATAACAAGCAAAAACAAAGGAATTCCCCAAATTTCCTGGGAAGTTGACAGCAACAAAACCCTGAACATTTCCAATATTCCTAAGCAAAAATGTTCATGGAATTTTCAAAAAACTCCTGAAATCTGCTGGAAGTTTTCCACCTCTGTGCAACCCTGGTCCTTATAGCTGCATCTCCTGTATTGAACTAATATGGACTTTCCCCTCCTTTAGGAACTACTGATCTGCAAAAAAAAAACAAAGAAAAAAAACTAGCAATTTCGCTAATAAAAAAGCATCATATGAGTCAATAACCCACTTTTAACAACCCATTAAAGAACAACTGTAATTTTTCCAACATAGGTTGTGCATATCCAACCAAAACCATCATACATATTCTTGAATCTTAACATTATGTGGAGATGTGAAGGAATGGGCCATTGTGGTGTAATAAAGGTGCCTCATGAATGGCTGCTTTAGCTCTCCAACCCACAGCCTGAATTTAACACCAACCCAAAGTCCTTTGCTGTGTGGCAATAAAACCCACTTACTGTCTTTTTTGCCCAAATCTGAATCAGAATCAAGAATTGGGTTTTACTGCCAAGTAAATTTACACAAGGAGAGATTTTGACTCGGTGTATTGGTGCTAAACAGTTGAATAGGAAATAACAAAACCAGCATGAATTTAGATGGTACAGCAAAAGAAACTATATAATATATGAAATAGAATATGAAAAGTTAAGATTTATCTAGTTAGAATTGAAAATAATAATAATAATAAAGAAATAAAAAGTAGAAAAGGCAAAATGTACAAAGATGCAATGTAGGAGCTTTGTAATTTAAAGTCTAGGGGCAAAAAATAATCAGTCTCATGGTGAGAGTTGTGTGTGTGTGGTGGTGGGGGCGCTGTAAACAAAAACACTTTAAATGTAAACAGAGGTTATTAAAAAATGTGGAGCGTAGACAAACACATTTTTGGGATATGGTTAGATTCAAGGAGCCTGTTGCTATCAGCTGTTTTCTGCTTTACTTAAATAGTATCATATTTTGAAAGTGAAATCTTAATCCAAAAATTTATTCAGAAGTTGTCAATGACATTTCTGTTTGCAAACAATGACTCAGCACTTTTGCCTCCAGCTCTGTCAGATGATGACACTCTAAAAGGGGCAGGAGAAAGTACAGGGGGGCTGCAGATGAACTGATGCTGTCAGCTCACAGCTCATGGATGCAGTATAGTCAACTCTCAGCCCACCTCACTCAAAAGTGACTGAGGACTCTGTAACTAAAGGAACTGATGTAGATTTCTACTCTTCTTTAAGAACGCTGAGTCGATGAGAGTGCCTTCTGATCCATATGTACGTGTCACTCAGGAGCATCTTTCTCTTAGTGCAGCCTGATCACAATCGGCACATCATCTTTCAACAGTGAAAAGAAAAAGTTAGGTTTATTATTTGTTCCTATGATCATTTTAAACCCAACTTAAACCAAAAGAAGTGAGGCACAGCTGTCAGAGTGGGAACACTTCATCCCTCAGTACGGTGGCACCAACAATTAAAGACTGTCCTCTGTGTGTGTGTGTTTGTTTGCAAGCATGTGTGTAGGACGGGGAGTCGTGACAACCAACAGAGGGTTTATCTTTGCTGAGGGGGCAGCCTTCATCATCCTCCTCCTCTTTTAGCCATTAGTCAGAGCTGAGGAAAGCTGCTACTGTACTTGTCTCACACATTCACACTGTGGCCACTTATGAGCCAAATCAAACCCTAAATCTGAGTTGTGCTCATGAGAAACACTCAAACTGGAAGCTTTTTGATGCCGGTCCAAACTGTTTTTGGTTCTGCCCTCGAACAAATATTTTATTTCAGAGATTCAAATCCTCCCAAAACAGGACCGGGAACAATAAGAGTTCAGAATCAATAAGCTGATTGGTTGATAGAAGTTGTGGAAAAGCTGCTCTGGGAAACAGATCAGTGAAGCAGCAGGAGAGAAAGAGAGAGAGATTCGTATGAATGAATAAACAGGGAATGGACTTCCTGCTTGATCTTTATCTTAGCAGGTAGTTTAGGTACTCTATGGAGTGTAACAGTTTTAATGTTAAAAGTAAAAATGTCTTTTCCTTTTCTGTAATATGAAATAACTGTAAAAGAGTGTGTGTTGTGCTTTCATGTACAGTGGTACCTTGACTTATGAGTTGACTTCCTCCTGTGACTGAGTTCATTATTAAAATAACTTACTAAGGAGAACTGAATAACTGAATCGTATTGGCTGATCAGTTACCTTTGGAACATTTTTAATCAATATTTTGATTGCAACTCATTGATTCAACTCTCTATTTTTAAAATATTTACTTTTATCTTTTAAAAAAACGTAACTTATTTCACACCAATCTCAAAAATCCACCGTCACTGGCTACAGGAGAATAAAGTGAAGGTTCTGGAGTGGCCATCTCAGTCTCCTGACCTCAATATCGTAGAGCCGCTCTGGGAGGATCTCAAACCTGCAGTACATGCAAGACAGCCCAAGAATTCACAGAAACTGGAGGCTTTTTGCGAAGAAGAATGTGCAGTTTTACCATCTGAGAAAATAAAGACCCTCATTAACAACAACCACAAAAGACTTAAAGCTGTTATTGATGTTAAATGTCTGAACCAGATACTGATAGTTTTAGGGTTTTATTTACTGCTATGTAGAAATGAAAAATAGTTTTTACACCCACTTTTCCACCGTGATTGTAATGAAGTCCCAGAGAGCGTCAAATAATAGAGAAGTTTTAAGAGTGTGTAGTATGTGAGTGTGTTTAAGTCCAGTCTGTGGGGATGGATCCACAGAGAATCACCTCCAGCTGTGCAGTTTGCTACACTACATCTACACTCTGTTTGTTTTTTCCAGCCCTGCTTTACTAATTTGATTTAACAGCACAGTACAGTGAGTATCTGAGGTAATTATTCATCAGCTGGAGTGCTCATGTCTGATTGTGTCTCATGGTGTAAGTCTGCCAGTCTTGGCTCACAGGCTTGTAGCACCGTGTAGACGAGGTGATAAAGTGTCAGTGTTGTGGTAAGAGCTTCATAATGAGGAGAAAAGTGATTCATGCGCCCTCACATTTCACTCTTCTTCTCTCCTAGATGGATGGATTCACAGCTTTTTGACACACTCCTCGTCTTGAACTTGTAACAGCCTTTCAGGCATTTCAAACTTGCAGTTTCTTTATTCCCACATCGTATCAACTTTTTTTTTTTCTTTCCAAGAAAGTGGAGAGATAAGCTCATAGTCTCCGATCCTTCCACCAATCAGCTTGTCAGGAGAGATCTGAAAGTTTGAGTGATCTTCAAGGCAGGCTCCAGACCATGCATGAAGGGATTTATTATCCACTCACTTTAGGTTTTATGATGTACAGCATCAAAGCTGTGAGAAAAGGCTCAACCTCTCCACTGCTCTTTAAAGTTGCAACTCAATCCCACTGAGTGGATGGTGTTCAAAGCAGACAGATAAGAAAAAAAAACTCTGAGCGAGTGATTACAGAAGTAAGTTTGTCAGCTCCTCAGTCATGTGTGTACTTGTTGAGCTGCAGAGTTTGGGCCATAATTCTGCTGAAACACACTTTGTTGTATTCACTCCACTTCTCTGTTTACAGACTGGGAAGCTCGCGTGGACAGCCATGGCAGAGTTTTCTACGTGGATCATGTTAATCGAACCACAACCTGGCAGAGACCGAGCCACGGCGGGAAGTGTAACCACGGCATCCCCCGCTCAGGATCCACGCAGCAGATGGAACAGCTCAACAGGAGGTCAGACTGAAACACAGAGACACAGATCCAACTCAGATCAGGATCAACATGCTGCATCGACATGTTTTATCAAACCACTTTCAGATATAATTGAATTCAGAAAACACTCTGAGAAATATTTCCTTTGAGTCCAACTCATCAGCATGTGTAACCACACTAGCTATAACAAGAAAAACTGTCCTGTCTTGCTGCAACAAATGTTATGGGTACTTGAGAGAGAGTTTCCTTTTACAACTCATCTAATAAAACAAGAAGTTTCTCATTAAACCAAGGGAGGAGAAAAATATAGTTTTATAATTAGACACTTTCATTGGAAAAGGAGAAAAAAGGAAAGGTTGCTGCACAAAAACAAAGTATGAATCATAAAATGTGATAAAATTTTAGCACCACAAATAACACAAATGAAAAGCCAAGGTCTAAGTTTTATTGAACGTCAAAATAAAGTTTTTAACTTCCTCAGACTTCCTCATCTCCATATAAAAGATATTTCACTTTTATTTTTGTATCTTTATGTGAATCCACTTCTTCACTCAGCTTCAAGAATGGGCTTTAAAAAAGGTTAATAAAGAAAAATAAAAATGGACTTGTACCTGCAAAAGTTAATGATTCACCTGACGTCCTGCAGGTAAATGAGGTACCTTGCAAGTATTGTATCATCCTCTCCCCGTGTTTCGACTGCTGTTGTAGCCACTCAGGATAGCTCCTCCCCCTCGCCATCATCAACAGGCAGAGTCACTTGCACACTGGGCGTGCTGTGATTGGCTGGTCACCTGTGATTGGCTGCTCACCACTCATAACCACTTCTACTCTCTCTCTCTCTTTTTTATTTTATCTCAAAATTTCATTTTTTGTCTCAAAAATGAGTTTTTATCTCACAACTTTGCCCTTGTAGCTCATAATTTGGCTCTTAATCTCATAACTGACTTTTCGGCTCAAATTTTTGTCTCTTTGACAAAAAATTTTGACTTTAATATCTCAATACTTTGACTTTTTGTTTCTCATATTTGACTTTTTGTCTCACAACTGCAACTATTTGTCTCAAAACTTTCTCTTGATCTAATAACTTGGACATTTCAACTCAATTTTTTTTCTTTTGTCAAACTTTTTGTCTTTTTATCTCAGAATTTTGACGAATATATCTCAATGTTTTAACTGTATTATTTCGAAATGTTGACTTTTGTCTCCAATTTTGACTTCTTATCGCTTCAGTTTTTCTTTCAGCTAGAAACTTAACTCTCTATTTAAAAAAAATATTTTTCTCTCTAAATACGACCTTTTTTCCCCAAATTTAAATTTTAACTCCTCAAAGTTTTGACCATTAAATCAAATATTAACTTTTATCTTTTAAAATTTTGACCATTATATCAAAATATTAACTTTTTAATGTGAAATTGTTAATAAATACATTTTGAAACAATTCTTATCTTCAGTTTTCATTCTTGCATTGGGGTAACAACTTTTGATGATTCAATGGCTTGATGTAATTTTCTGTCAAGTTTGTTATTGTACATTGTGAAAACTTCACTGAAGCTGGATTTGAAGAAAATCATGAATCGAATTGGAATCGCAATATCTGACAGAAAAATCGCATTTAGATCTTTTTCTAAAACCGTTCAGCCCTAGGCTCCACCCTCTTTGACTCTAAACAGGAAAAGCTGTTGAGATTATGGATGGGTATTAACACTGTAAGTGTGTGTAGGTGAGATGGGAAATGGTTCATCTCACAATACATATGCATGAACTTTACATATAGTGAGTACTGTTTCACATAAAACCTGTATGTTAACAGGTTATTTGCCTTTCTAAAGCAATTTCTTGAAATAAATAAAAATTTAGAAAGTTTTTTAAGCTATATGTGACACTCATAGTCTGCAAATACAGTGGAGGTTTTGAAGTTAAACGTAATTATTCACAATGGCTAAAATGTGCATAATTGAATCAGCTACCTTATATATTATAAAGATTTCAATATCTAAAACACATATAAATAAAAAAGAAACTTGATTAAACTTGCCCTTTAACTTAATTTAATTTTGGTAAATTTACTTAATGACTTTGAAGACAAAAAATGCCAATACAAACTTAAAATGGAAAAAGAGAGAGAGGATGTTCAGTGAGTGTGAGCTCTGTTTTAAACTGCATATGGAGATAGGCTGACACCTGGTGGCAGAGAAAGGAATTAAAGTAGAAATTATAAAGTCTGTGAGGCATTCCTGTGCAAAGACTGGGTGTCTTTTTCTTCACATGACCTCCCTTTGAATGACTAAGCAAAGAGGACTCTTTGTTTCTGCAGGTACCAGAACATCCAGAGGACCATGGCCACAGAGGAGGAAGGGGGGGGTCCCAGGTTAGAGAGGAGCAGCAGTACAGAGAACGAGTCAGATTCTCCTCCAACAGGTACATCACAGGGTTTGTTTTTAATGTGGATTAGAAAAAGATCTTCCTCTTGGGTTGTGGATTGTGTCTGTTCAAATAGCTTCTCAGTTTGAAGGCATTCACACAAGTGCCTCATGTTTGCTGCAGATACAAAGTGTGTTTACTCTTGTCTCCCTGTTATATTCCATATTGTCAGTTTTTGTATAAAGCTAAATACTTCTTTAAGAACCAGACTTTCTCAACTGTTCAGAAATGTCACAAAGAAATGAAAAAACATATATTGTCTGTCTACAGGCCCTGCTTCTCCTGTCAATCATCAGAAGATCAGTAATCTGCTCCAATCACCTGCTGTCAAGTTCATCACACACCCAGAGTTCTTCACTGTGTTACACAGTAACTATGTAAGGACTTCACACACACACACAAGCATGAAGCACAAACCTGTCTCATGTACAGCCATCTTAGGCTTCTTAAGAGTTGTTTTTTTTGTGTTATGTAACATGAGTTTATTGTAATATAACTTTATCTAAAGATGTTGCTCAAACAGGGCCCAGCGCTGTCAGAGCTGTGAAAGTAACCCAGATGATGTTGTGTCCACAGGCAGCTTATCGAATGTTCACCAGCAGCAGCTGCGTGAAACACATGATCCTAAAGGTGCGGAGGGATGCCAGGAACTTTGAGCGTTACCAGCATAACAGAGACCTGGTGGTTTTCTTAAACAAGTTTGCAGACACTCAGCTGGAGCTGCCACGAGGCTGGGAGATTAAGACCGACCCTCAGGGAAAGGTGAGCTACGTCCATGAGTTAGAGAACACAAAAATAACACACACCTGATAGTGAAGCCACCTCAGGAGTTACTCACATAAGATTCTGTGAGTGTGAAACCATTGGAAACACTGATGTTCAGATACAGATGGTCATACTGTGAGGTTGATGAATCTACATTTAATGATTTGCTCATTATAATTAGTAGCAAATGCTGCCATGATGTCAAATTTGGTTTTATGTTTAATGTGTCATGAGTTGCAGCTCAGTCCAACTAATGAGTACTCAGAAATAGAGTCTAATAACAGCCTCTGCTCTCTGTCTCTCAGTCTTTCTTTGTAGACCACAACAGCCGAGCCACGACCTTCATCGACCCTCGCATTCCTCTGCAGAACGGCCGGCTGCCCGGGCATCTGGCCCACAGACAGCACCTGCAGAGACTACGCAGCTACAGCGCTGGAGAAGTACGCACACATGTAGAGCTGATTAAGAGAAACAGAAAAGCAACAGAGAGGTCCTGGAGGAGAACTCAATCATGATTCCATCAGAGCAGCGTGTCATAGGAGAACATCTCTATATACTGATGAAACACTGAAAACATCCTGAAAATATCTCACATTTCTGTTTTTAATGCTGCAAAACATTCAGCTTTTTTCTACAATAACTATAGCTTTCTACATATTAGAGACTTATACCAGTGTTAAACCACATGTATGCGTCTGATGAGTTTTTAGGGTAGAAGTTTATTTGATCTGCATCACAAAGGTTTGATTTCTTTGATTCTGCCAGAAGTCAAAATGTTTAGTATTAGATGAGGATTATTTTTCATACACACACATGTAGTGAGCATGGTCACTGCTGGTTTGGGTGCACACAGCACTGCCACCAGTTTTAACCTGTAAACACAATCTCAGCTTTCAACAACCACACCATCTTTAATGATGACTTCATGTTTCTAGTAGAGACCCCTCTTATGTGTCTCACTTTAGACCAAATTGACTCAGAATACACTGCAAAAACGGAAATCTAAGCAAGTCATTATGTCTTATTTGTAGTAAAAATTGTCTTATTGTTCTTAATTTGAGCCACATTCACCAGACCAGGTCATAAAAATGTCTTATTTCAAAGGTTTTTAAGACAAAAATGAGGTGTAAATTGCTTGTAACAAGTCAAAAAAATCTGCCAATGGGATAAGACGAATTCGCCCAGGAAGTTTATTAAAATTAGAAAGATGTCTTTAAACAAGAATCTTTTATCTTATCCCACTGGCAGATTTTTTTTTACTTGTTACAAGCAATTGATGCCTCATTTTTGTCTTTGAAAAACTTGAAATGAGACATTTTTTATGATCTTGTCTAGTAAATGTGGCTCAAATAAAGAATACTGAGACAAATTTTTACTTAAAATAAGACATAATGACTTGCTTAGATTTCAGTTTTTGCAGTGTAATACACGAAGTGGTCTTCAAAAATATCTTATTTTGCAGGAATTACATAAAGACTGCAACATGTTTCACATCATAAAAACAGAAAATGAACTGGAGGAGAAGAGTAATGTTCTGAGAAAGAAGTCAGGTTTGACTCCAGCACAGCTCCAACATCCAGCAAAAATAGGATTGTTGTGTATCAGCTGCATTGTGAGATGACACAATGACTTGGATAAAAACCTGATCTGGTGCCAGACCAGAGACTCATCTGGTGTATTTGGGCCAGGATACTTTTCCACAGAGGTCTGGCCTTTTACTCTGAGACCTGAATATGTCCTAAATGGACCTCTAGCTGAAGCTTTGGGATCTGGTTGAGAGTTTAAAAAACTGCAGTTTGCGTCACAAAATACAAGACTTCAGGATTCCAGGGATTATCCAATGACTTAGGTTGCAAAAGAGTGGGAAATTACTGGTAATTTCCAGAAGCTTTTCATAGGAATTTAAGTTCAGAAAATTAGGGAATATTCAGACTTGTTTCACCAAAACATCTTGACTTCATGTCGCCTTCATGTGGTGCCTTGAATGAATGTACTGTGGACATAATGCACAAGAGCATGATGGGAGTGTGGCCTCAATAACTTTACAGTCAGCAAAGTGCTGCCATAGTAGGGTGACCATATTCTAAAAACCCAAAAAGGACCTCCTATCCGGCCCCCTCCAAGGTCCTGCAAAATTACTCAAAGACACTCAATGGCAACAAAGTAGCTTCACAACCCATTCATTTATTTAAAGGTCCCATATTATGCCCCTTTTGAACAGGTTGATACATGTCTCAGAGGTCCCAGAATAGTCAATTTGAAGTTTGTCTAAAAAAATCATTTTTTTTTCCCTTCACTTCAGCCTAAAACACTCTCTCCAGTCAGCTCTACTGAGAACATGCTGTTTCTGTGGGCTCTCCCGCTTTCAGCACAAGCCACGCCCCTCCCTGGTGGGTAGCCAATCAAGCTGGAGGAGGGAGAATTTATAGGGCAGAGTTATTTCCCTCCATGACGTCATGGAGGGCTCTTGTTCCAATCCACCTGTTTGAGCAGACATTTTCTGAAAAGAGGAGCAGGCAAGAGAGGGAGAGGAGAGAATTTTCTCATGTTGGGGGGGTTTGTAGACAGGCCAGGGATGCATATTACTGTTAGAAAATCATTCAAAAGTGAATTTTGCATAATATGGGCCCTTTAAAACACTCCTTTACTGCTTGGAGTGAATGCTCTCTGTAGTGTAAACGTCAAAGTCCATTTCTGCAAGTTAAAAATCTAAAAATGAATATCCGGTTTGGTTGAAATTTCTCTCTTTTTTATGTTTTTGCACATATGAAATCAAACTTTTGAGATAAAAAGGTCAAATTTCAACCTTTTTCTCATAGTTTTGACCTCAAAAGTTTTTTTATTTCTTAAAATATTGTTATGAGTAACTCAAAATTTTGACTTTATTTTCTCAAAATTTTGGCTATGTGTCTCAAAAGTGTGTTTGAGGTATTATCTTACAACTATGACTTTCTTCTTGTAATTGAACCCTTTTCTCTGTATCTGAACTTTTATCTCATAACTTTGATTCTTTTTTTTTCTTAAAATTTTGACTTATCTTAAAATATGACATTTTATTTGAGATTTTTGCTCATCAATCTCATAACTTCGACTTTTATTTTAAACTCTGACTCAATATGGGCCAAATAAATTCTCAACATCAGTAACAACCACGAGGAAAAGAGGGGTACGACCACAGTTGGTCTGTAAAAGTGCATTTCCACTCCAGCATTTTCTGTCTGAGAGTGCATTTTTACAAAGTCAGAGTTTCATGTTTTCCTACTCGACATCTTGGCAGGTTGGTGCATCAGAATAATGACAGTAGCTCAGTGCAGCTTTGCTAAATTTAAGTTCCTCAGTATGAATCCCTGTTTATTCTCATAAATCCATGTAGAAAGTGTCTGACTTTGAAAATTCCTGGGATTAAAAGTGGAGATGAAGATAAACAGGATAAATTATAATCATCGTGTTTGTTAGTAAAACTGTCTCATGTTTTGTTTTTGTTTTTTTGTTGTTTTTTTTATCTCTAGGCCTCTGATGTGTCCAGGAGCCGCGGCGCCTCTCTGATGGCGCGGCCTGGTAACAGCTTGGTGGCCGCCATAAGAAACCAGCATCCCCCTGACTCCCAACAGCTGAGCGCTCCATGTAGGCTCAAACACTTAACACTAAACATGAAGCTATTTAAAGCACATTTAAACTAAATCTATGTCCTGGTCCTGCTTCAGTCTTAATGTGATGGTTTCTGTCTGTTTTTTCCTTCTCACCAGCCTACAATGACAAGATAGTGGCATTTCTTCGACAGCCCAACATCTTTGACATGTTGCAGGAACGACAGCCGAGCCTGAGCAGGAATCATGCGCTGAGGTATGATTCTCCTGACATTCAGGAATAGATAATGTGCTGATTCAACAACCCAAATAAGACACTCTGAATAAGCTCCTTTTTTACTGTATTTACTTCTCAGACATCTCTGCTGGTGCTGAGCTCATGGCTGCACAGTGTAATGACTGAAAAGTGATATTTTTACCATTTTCTTCTCTTTCTCTTCTCACTCTTGTTGTTTTTGTTCTTTTTTATTCTATTTCAATCTCCTAAATATTAAAAAAAATAGATGTGAAAGAAAGTAGAGAAGTAATAGAGAAAGTGGTTCAGGAAATAAACAATATTCATTTGTGTGCACTCCTTCTATTCCAGCCAGTTTGAACACAGAACTTTGTTTTGTTGACTGTTCAGGGAGAAAATCCACTACATCCGCACAGAAGGGACTCAGGGAGTGGAGAAGCTGTCATGTGACGCAGATCTTGTCATCCTGTTGAGGTAAACAACAAAAATAAACCCCTGAAAATATCCACTGCCCTTCACCAGAATGTGAAATGACTGAAGTCTGAAGTTTAGTTTCAACTTTATGAAGAGCAGAGCAATAATGTCTTCTTTTCTGTCCTGTGTTGTGTCTGTAGCTTATACGAAGAAGAAATCATGTCTTATATCCCACCTCACCCCATCCACCCAGGCTTCAGCTTCTCTCCTCGCTGCTCCCCGGTCTCCTCTCCACAGAACTCCCCCGGTAGGTTCTTCACTCTGACAACTCAGGACACTGAAGCTGTCTGAGTCACAACAAATATTCCAGAACACCTCTAAAAAACTACCTCGACACTTTTTTTCATTTTAACCAAAAAAGTTAGCTGGAGAAATAGAACCATTAGAAGCTAAATTTATAATCAGGAAGATTTCAGCTTTGTCCAACAGAGAGCAGCACAGATCAACAGATCATCTAACAGCTGTTATCTCACAACTTCATCCTATTTTCACATGTGTATAAAAAAAACCATACAGTTAAAATAGACATCTAAATAAAGAGTTTCATTCACTTCATCATGAATTTTGGTTTATGGTTCAGTTTTGTTGTTTATTTTGATTGAGTTTTTACTATTTTCATGATAAACTTTAAAGGGACTGTATGGACTTTTTAAGTACACTCTAAGACTTTGATGTTAATTTGTATCAGAATCCCAACAGTAATGTGCTGTATTTTAGTATCACAGTGTGATACACAGCGTTGTGTAGTTTAGTGGATTGTATACTACTTATAAAGTATTACAAATATTGCATTCACAGTAAATTACTACATTTGTGCAACATTAAGTTCCAGTATTTGCATAGAGCAGATACTGTAAATATACCAGAGTGCTGCCACTGTACTTTCACATTCATACAGCAATATACTGTGAAACCAAATACGTCTCTGCAATCCAAAGACTTACTGTATTTATTTCTTACAGTAAGACTTTAAAATTACAGAGAATAATGGGGGATGTTAAGTTGAAAGATGAGTGACCTGTGTTTTTCTCTACTGAAAACGATTTCTGTGATTTATTTAGTACTAATAATGGAAACAGGAGCTGGACTGTCTGACAGAAAAAGGACCGAAGAGCAGAAGAAAGCTTAACACAAGAGTGCTAAAAAGCTTAAGGCTAAAATGGCTTCATCTGTTTATGATATTGTCCATTCCTGTCCACATGCAGCAGTTTTTCTACAGTGATCTGTTCAAACGTTAGTTTGTTCTGCTTGGTGAGGTTGGAGTTGGTAGATGAGCACTGGTAGGACATAACCAGGATTCACACAGCAAAAACGGAAATCTAAGTAAGTCATTATGTCTTATTTGTAGTAAAAATTGTCTTATTGTTCTTAATTTGAGCCACATTCACCAGACCAGGTCATAAAAATGTCTTATTTCAAGTTTTTTTAGGCAAAAATGAGGTGTAAATTGCTTGTAACCAGTAAAAAAAAAAAATCTGCCAATGGGATAAGACGAATTTGCCAGGGAAGTTTCTTGAAATTAGAAAGATGTCTTAAAACAAGAATCTTTTATCTTATCCTATTGGCAGATTTTTTTTTACTTGTTACAGGAAATTGATGCCTCATTTTTGTCTTTAACAAACTTGAAATGAGACATTTTTATGACATTGTCTAGTAAATGTGGCTCAAATCAAGAATAGTGAGACAAATTTAACTAAAAATAAGACACAATGACTTGCTTGGATTTCAGTTTTTGCAGTGCACTAACATGTACCATTTCAGACACGTTTCAGAACACCTTCGTGCTAAATGTAGCCAGCTCCTGAAATAAAGCAAAATTAAAACGTTTGCCTGTTGTCACATTTCAAACACCAGCACTGTGTAACTGTTAATAAATACATTACCTCATAACATTGCATCAGGTTTAAAGAGGTCTTGAACAAAGAAAAGTGGAGTTAGAAGGAAAATCTGATCTCCTTTCACTTTCAAAACAAAAACATCACATCAGTTTGTGGGAGTCCTCTAGGAGTCACTGCAATCCACTTCATATGGGCTCTGCTCACAGTCCCTTTAATTTAGCTCAATATTTGTGGAAAGGCATTAGTGTTGGATATAAAGCAGTTAGTCAGCAGTTTGTATCCACTGAACGAAAAAAATAAATAAAATAAACACTTGCTCCTAGTGACTTATCACAGATGAGGCATTCATTTGTGTTTGTAACATGTTCATTAAATGTGTTCAGTCGTTGTATATTGATACACGTCTTTCACCTTTGAATGATTGATAATGTGTGTCTACTCAGGGAGTTCATAGTTGTTCACGAACACTGTTTGAGTGGAGCTCTGTCTCTCTCACACACACACACACTCACAGAAACCTCAGGATGATAATCATAGCTGTTTAAAGGAGCCTGCTGTGCTGCGTTCAAGCCACTCATGTTATCTTAATGAGAACAGAAACAAACAGACACCAGATATAAGAGTGTGTTATATGGTGTGTGTGTTTGTGTGTGTGTGTGTGTTTTCATTGAGAGGAGAAAGTGGGTCACAGCAGACGGGCCTGCCTTTAAAATGTGCTTCATTCATTAGTTGTGGGATTGTTTGGGTGAAAACTTGGACCATAGAAAAGCAGAGAGAGATGGTGTGAGGTCATCTGGACTGATCCACATCAGCAGGCAGGGGCAGCTCTGTCCTTTTAGGCTGTGTGAACCTTTTTAATCCTCCACTGAGGTGAAGATATGTCACCCTTTCGAGTAAACACACTGAATTATTTCCTTATTTTCAGTTGGGAATGTGCTCTTTAAAAGGACACACAAACAGAGTGAATAAATATCACATGCACGCAACAACAAAAAAAAGAGACACATGAATGAACTTGTGCCATCACTTTGACATGTTTGAGTACTCTTGAAACAAATTTTATCTGTCCACATTGTTCATATGATTTATAAAAACAGTATTTTTCAAATATTTTGGTTTGCATTCACCTTCTACTGCTGTAATACATAAACTCCATCCTATTCTGTGATCATTATGGGAAGAACTTTGAGTTTACCATTATTTGGTATTATTGTTATTTTTATCATTTGCATCTCTAATACTATCTACTTCAAAACACATACTCCAAACATATAAATGACAGTATCTTAGTGCTACAAAGAAAACTCTGTGAATACACAAAGTCCATGTATAATTTTTTTTTTTTTTAATTCATTTATGCCTAATTGTACAACTTTTTTTTTCATCATAGTCATATTGTGGTTGACTATTTCCCTCATAATCAGGTATACAAAATCCCAATTTTGGCCCAAGTTATTATGAAATCACAAACTCATCCTTCATGTTATGTTAGAAAAATCCCTTTTGACTGTTCCATCCTTTTTAATACACATTAAACTCTATTAAAGTGTAATGTGTATTAGTCCTGTTTTTTCTGTGTCACTTTCTGTTTGTTTCTAACTGCACGTGTCTTTGGATGTGTTTTCAGGACTGCAGAGGGCCAGAGCTCCTGCTCCTTACCGCAGAGACTTTGAAGCCAAACTAAGAAACTTCTACAGGAAGTTAGAAGCCAAGGGTTACGGCCAAGGACCAGGAAAAATAAAGTAAGACAGTCAGGATGTGTGGTGCTTTTTGTTCCTTTCAAAAGTTCAGCTGTTTGTTCTCTCGCCTCCTAAATCTGTTCTGTACTCACATGTAACATCTTATCTATGGTGTTACAACATGAGTGAAGACTTTCAGGGATGTTAGCAGCAGAGTTTCATCCCTGTGTTCAGATCTACATATTGGAGCTAAATCTTCTGCTGGTTGTTCCAGGCTGCTGATCAGACGAGAACATTTACTGGAGGGAACCTTTAACCAGGTGATGGCGTACTCTCGCAAAGAGCTGCAGAGAAACAAACTCTACGTGACTTTTCTGGGAGAGGAGGGGTAAGACACACTCACACCTGCACACACACTCTGAGAGAGCTTAAAATCTGTCATAAATATTAAAATCATGTTAATTCTCCGTCCCTCGTCCCTCCAGACTGGACTACAGCGGCCCTTCCAGAGAGTTCTTCTTCCTCTTGTCTCAGGAGTTGTTTAATCCGTACTATGGGCTGTTTGAATACTCTGCTAACGACACCTACACTGTTCAGATCAGCCCCATGTCAGCGTTTGTTGAGAACCATCTGGAATGGTAAGCTTTGCCATAAAAACAGTCAACTCAGAGTGAAACAAAGGAAACAGCTGATTGTTTTGATGCTAAACTTGAGAGCGGACACTGAATAGGGTCAGTGAAATAATTCATTTATTTACTAACAGAAGTCTTCAGCAGCTCAGAGTGTCAGCATAAAGTCTGTGAGGACTCAAAGTAAAAGTTGACTCCACTTTAGCCCTCTCCAGCAGATTTCTCAATCCAACACTTCGACTTACTGAGACAGAAAATGTTGACGATGAGCATGAGATTGAACCTATTCACAGGATTCAAGTTCAGAAATGAGTTCAGTTGGCTCATTTAGCCCCCATGTGACAAAATTCTCCTAATTATGTTAGAATACTAAGCATCAGCATTTCAATATATTGATATTTGACTTTATTATTATTATTATTATTATTGTTGCTCCTAAAGTTTCCTGTACTTTTTTTGTGTGTGTGTGTGTCTAGGTTCCGTTTCAGTGGTCGTATCCTGGGCCTGGCTCTGATCCATCAGTACCTGCTTGATGCGTTCTTCACCAGACCCTTCTACAAAGCTCTGCTCAGGCTGTTAGTACACACACACACACACACACACACACACACGCACATCTCATCAATACTTCTCTCATGTTTTTAATGCTCTCAGAAGTTAAAACAACAGCATAAACATTAATTTATATAATGTATGAAGAGGTCATAGCAGAGTCTGGACTGGTTTGTGACGTCTATATTTTGTCTCTATTTTGTATTTTTGGGACTATGAGTTGCCAAATTACCACATGAGTTAACTGTACTGAGAAACATAAATTTGGGATTTCCGTACTTTTTTAAAGATCTTTTTTCATCAGTCTCAGGAAAGCTGACACGTTCAAGCCTCAGCTGAAACACTGAGTCGTTTCCAGGCGGACTATATGATCTGTGTTTGTTGTGCAGGGCCACAGACCTGTCTGACCTGGAGTACCTGGACGAGGAGTTCCACCAATCACTGCAGTGGATGAAGGACAACGACATCACTGACATCCTGGACCTCACCTTCACTGTCAACGAGGAGGTCTTTGGACAGGTCTGTATGTGTGTGTGTGTTTGCTGATATGAAGCCTTCAGTGGTTAGAAAAGTCTTTAGATAGCTTTATAAGTAATGACTAAGCTCCACTGACACCTCCCCATGTTTCAGGTCACGGAGCGGGAGCTGAAGTCTGGAGGCTCACACATTCAGGTGACAGAGAAGAACAAGAAGGATTATATCGAGCGGATGACAAAGTGGAGGGTGGAGAGAGGAGTGGTGCAGCAGACGGAGGCTCTGGTCAGAGGCTTCTACGAGGTAAACGGGATATAAAGAGACTTTGGGGGGGATTTCTAAGTGATCTTGAATCATCTCTTGATCATAGTAAAAAACTTGAAATGAGATTGCCAGCGCCAAAAGAGGTTATTTCTAAGTGCTATTTCTTAGCTTCCTAAGAGGGTCGTGCAGGACTGAATTGATTTACAGCACGTCACTGTCTCTATAACAACACCACGCAGGCTGATGAAGTTTAGCAGGGCAAGATCTGAGTTCTTCTCTGCTGAACATGATTTCTGTGATTTATTTAGTAGTAATAGGGGAAAAAGAAGCTGGACTGTCTGACAGAAACAGAAACAGAAAAGAAGACAGCTAAACAGGAGAGTGATAGAGCATGGGCTAGAGGCTAAAAAGGGGTTAAGCTGATTGTGATAATTTTCATTCCAACACAAGTGCAGCAGTTATTCTGCAGTGATCTGTTCAAACCTGAGAGTCTGTCAATAAAATGAAGAGCCAGGTTACTTTTGCTCTGCTTGGTGAGGTTGGAGTTGGTAGATGAGCACTGGTAGGACATAACCAGGATTTACTAACATTACACAACATGTCTAGCTGTTGGGCACTGTTTCCAATGTTACTGGTGAAAAGAGGAATCATGAACATTGTGACAATGCTGGGATTTTTGTTTTCATGTTTTTATGCCTTTCCTGTTTGTATTTGCTCTATTTTATTACTCATACGATATGGCAGTGCAATTTTGGCATATTTTAAGGGGAAGTTTCTCTCTTATTTTACACAGTGTATACATTTGAAAAGCCATGTTGCATTTACTGGGTCATCACAATAAAATCAGGCATAATGTGTTAATTCTATATAGTTCCTTTGCTAGTTTTGGTGTAAAATCAGTATCAGTATCGGGTAATATTGGTTAATTAATCGGAAAACAAGCGTTGAACAATATCAGACTACTGGATATCAACAGTAAAGTCAATACTGAGGATCTCTAGATAGAACCAACCAGATCTAACATTTAGAGAACATTCCTTCTTGATTGTTCTGAAACGTGATGAAACCTTGCGTTTTAGCAGTTGTTGTGACGTCTCAAACATCGGGGCCAAGAAACTTTGGATAAATAAATTACTTCATTATGTTGGAACCAGTAAAAAGTTGTCAAAGGAAAGTAGAGTCAACACTGCAAAAACTGAAATCTAAGCAAGTCATTGTGTCTTATTTTAGTCAAATTTGTCTTACTATTCTTGATTTGAGCCACATTTACTAGACAAGGTCATAAAAATGTCTCATTTCAAGTTTTTTAAAGACAAAAATGAGGCATCAATTGCTTGTAACCAGTAAAAAAAAATCTGCCAATGGGATAAGATAAAACATTCTTGTTTTAAGACATCTTTCTAATTTCAAGAAACTTCATGGGCTAATTCATCTTATCCCATTGGCAGATTTTTTTGACTTGTTACAAGCAATTTACACCTCATTTTTGTCTTAAAAAAACATGAAATAAGACATTTTTATGACCTGGTCTGGTGAATGTGGCTCAAATTAAGAACAATAAGACAATTTTTTACTACAAATAAGACATAATGACTTGCTTAGATTTCCGTTTTTGCAGTGAAGTAGAAGATCTGCTCTCTATGTGTTTTTCAAAAAACAAACCAAAACTGAAACGAATACATACATTTACTCATCACAACATTGGGGAGCAAAAACTTATGGGAAGCTCAGTCTTTATTGCTGGTGCTAACGCTAGCTTTTCCAGAAAACCTTTACAGCTGATTTAAATAAACACTGAACAGAAACAGGAAGTGGAGGAAAAGTGATGTATGACTTTTTTCGTCATAGGTGGTGGACTCCAGACTGGTGTCTGTGTTCGATGCCAGGGAACTGGAGCTGGTCATTGCCGGTACAGTGGAGATTGACCTCGGTGACTGGAGGAGCAACACAGAGTACAGAGGAGGTGAGAGAGGAGGTTTACTAATCATCGCTTTAAAACTTTGAGAGACCAGTTTGTACCTCAGTATCAGTGGTTTTTACATAAATAAAATCAATTAGATTCATCTATGAGATTTGATTCTTACATCCAGTCTCTCTGTTGTTAGGTTACCATGATGGTCACATTGTGATGCGCTGGTTCTGGGCCGCTGTGGAGCGCTTCAACAACGAGCAGCGTCTCCGCCTGCTGCAGTTTGTGACGGGGACTTCCAGCGTGCCCTACGAAGGCTTCGCTGCACTGCGGGGATCCAACGGCCTGCGGCGCTTCTGCATCGAGAAGTGGGGCAAAGTCACATCACTGCCCAGGTACAACACTGAGTTTACTCTGACCTGCTCTGGTTTTCCTGTTCCTAAACATCAAAGACATGGTATGATTAAACTCGGCAAAGAGCAGGCAGTAAAGCTTTGGCCAAACTTTTTCTCTCAGGACTATGAATTCTCACAAATGATCATTCTGGACTCATTAGTGCCAGCTCCTAAAGTGTGAGCGTTCTCTCTTTTTCTTGAATTGTCGTCTCTGAAAGTCAGATAAGAGTCATTGCTTCTTGTTTGGATTAACTGTGGTTTCAGGGAAATCATATGTATCAAACGTTCTACATTTTGCCTGAGTGACAAACTGTTACAGCTCCAGTTTGACCCAAATCAGCTTAGATGAGGTCATTATGTGTCATCAAACCCTGATGGTGTTAAGTTCCACATTTAAATCATAAATAACATACAAACACAAAGGAGTCAAACATGATCCTGTGGCTGACAGAAAACAGCTCTTGTTCTGGGTGTTTAACCTGCAGTCAGCCTCACAGTCACAAAGTTTGACCTCTAGTCTGTTTGTCTTTCTCTACTCTCTCTATATGATCTTCAACATGCACAGATATTCCTCCCCTCTTTTCTCCTCAGCGCAGCAGCTCTGCTCACCTCAGCTTTTTAAGAGCTATTTTCATACTTTCCCACCTCTGTAGAGCGGGTCGATCTAATTTTATTGCAAGGTGTGTTGGTCCGCCCTGACTGTAGGACGTGGTTTTGGCAGGCAGCAGTAGAAAGGCTGTGCGTGCTCAGCAGAAACAAAGAGCAGGGCTCAGGTTTCACTGCAGAGCATGGAAAAGTGCCAGATTTGACTCTGTAGACATTGGGAGCTTTGGCATCAGCATTTATAGCAGAGGTTGATGATAAGAGGAGTTTTGGCAGTGTGCATGTTTGTTTGGATTGTTATGACATCACATTTACTGTCTGTTCATCACTGTTTCTTTTTCTACTTGCACCACAGATCAGTAGTATTAATTTAGCAGATGTGATAATGTTGTGTACTAAAAATCAACCTAACATATAAACCCAGCATGAGTGCTTAGTTACAGCAGTAAGAATAAACTTCTTTGCAGGCAGAGACCTTGGGCAGAATCAGACTCATTTATACAGACCATGTTGTGGTTTGAGAGAGAGATTTAAATGTTGACGTGATTTGTTCAGATTGATACAGACACAGCAGGTAGAGTCTGACTGGTCATCTACAGCAGACTTTCTAAGGGGACTCATAAATGGAAAGTTTTTAAGATAGATGTGACTACTATACTGATTTTCAGGGCGAATCAAGACTGAAGTAAAGGTTAAAAACTTCACATGATGTTGCAGACATGGGGACATATTCCTGGACAAAGTGTTCCAACTTTGATGACACTTCCCTTCTGCATTCATCTGTTTCAACTGTTTATAAAGAGTCACTCAGATGGAGGAGTCTGTTCAGCTGAACTAGTGTTTAGAAAAGAGAAAATAACTGTCATTTCAAGGGACACAAAGACAATCGCACTAGCCTTGGTGTGATGTCCACTTTCAAAATGATTTTGTGTAAAATCTGAGATGAGCTCCAGTAGGGCTGAAAGATTTATCGTTTTCTGATCGTAATCACAATTTCAGACATCATGATCATGTGATCGCCAAAACCTGCAGTTTTTGTGCTCCGGACTGACCCAGGATCAGTTGTCATTTGTTTTACACACACATCCTTTAAATGTAAAACTGTTGGGAAAGATCCTTTTTGCCTGTTGAATTTTTTTTATCATCCTTTTTGAGCTTAGTCTTTTTTAAACTGTTTTGTATTTTATCTTTTTTCACTTAACACAATTAAGTATATTTTGCACCACATCATGTTCAAAAGTTAAGAGTCAAAGATGCTCTTTTAGGTTTTCAGTCATTATAACTAAAAATATGATTAAAAAGTCCAGTTTAGAAATGGAAAGAATTGTATTCTAAGGTCAGAGATTTGACTTTTTATCTCAAAGTCTTTTTTTCTCCAAATTTTGCCTTTTATTTAATAATGTCGTCTTTATTTGTCATAATTTTGACTTAAAATTTTGACTTTTTATATCACAATTTCTACTTTTTATTCAAAATGTTTATGTTGTACCTGAAAATTTTGACTTTTTCATCTCAGACTTTTGCCTTTGTCTCAAAATTTAGACCTCAAATGTGAAAGTTTAGACTTTTTTCACATAATGTTAAATCAATTTCTTAAAATTTGGACTCTCATCTCAAATCTCAATCTCAAATTTTGACTTTTTTCCTCAGAATTTTGTCTTTACTTCTCAAACTTCCACTTTTTATCTTAAAATATTGACATTTTATCTAAAAGCTATAAACAATTCTTACCTCAAGTTTTCATCCTTACATTGGAAGATGATGTAATTTTCTGTCAAGTCTGTAAATGTTTCTGTACATTGTGGAAACTTTACTGAATCTTGATTTGAAGAAAATCATGAAGTGAATTGAAATCGCAACATCTGCCAGAAAAATCGCAATTAGATCTTTTCCTAAAATCGTTCAGCCCTAAGCTCCAGCTCTTCTCCCAGCTCTAGACTCTTTACACTCTCTAACAGTCTCTCTCTTTCTCTCTTTCAGGGCACACACCTGTTTTAACCGCCTGGATCTGCCTCCTTACCCCTCCTACACCATGCTGTACGAGAAACTGCTGATCGCCGTAGAGGAAACCAGCACGTTTGGCCTGGAGTGAAGCAAGACAATCAAATCATCTCTGGAAACAAACCAGGATTGGACTCAACAAAGTGTGTGTTCTTGTGGATATATTCGTACGTCACTGTTCTGGTAAACCTGTGTGTGTTAGAGGTTCTCACTTAGAAACGAGTCCCTGATGACTGCACCACGGCAAAACAATGGCTATTTTTATACTGAATTCAAAGACTGAGAAAATATGAAACACTACATATTTCATGAAATATTTATATATTTATGCATACATGACGCAGTGCTCAATGGAGAAATTCATTTAAACCTGCATGTAGCAAAGAGCATCATGTGCAGTCCAGAGGAAAATACTTAACATGCATCAAAAGACTGATGGTAACAAGTTCAAACTGTAGTTACATATTAGCTCTGAATTCATAACTTTACATAGAATCTATAAAAAAAAACTAAACTATTTCTAAACCTGGATTGAAAATGTTGGATCACAGAAAATATTGAAGTATAAAAATAGTAGCACCAGTAATTTAATAAAAAGATCTAAAGGATGACTCGATGTTTTAAAACAGATAAAAGCTCCTGTGGGGAAATATGACATGGTTATAAAACATACTAAAATGAACAGCTGCGCCTCTTTATGACTTGAAAAAGCAAATGAAACCACGCATAACATGATTAATGTTTCCTTAATGATCATTGTTAATGTATTTGATCTTTGAGTGGGGGCTGGTGTCACATTAGCAAACTGACTTTTTACATTCCCCCTCAGAAAATGCCCTGACAGTTTTTGGATGGTTTAAATTTAAGATGTATCATTTTGGCCACAGGAGGGCGCCAAACTTACATATACCAAAAGTTACTCACAGGAGCTTTAGCAAACAAATAAAAGTATATATACGTGAAAAAAATGTTGATTTTTCATGAAAGCAAAGACAGTTTATCAATCATGTTGCAGAATGTGATGGATCATAATTGAAATATTTACTATTTAATGTTTATCTTCTCTGTGAACTCAATCTGGGGTGGAAAAGTGTATGCAGTGTTCAACACACAAAGTAAATCTCAGGTGTGCTGTTCTTATGTATCCACAGAAATGTGTGGCTTTAATGAAATAGTTTAAAGTGAATTACAGGTTGAGAAAAAATAGAAGCAAAGTCAGGCATACCAAAAGAACAGACATCCCGAAGAATTAATAGATCTTTTATCAAGACTTTGGTATATCAGGAAAAAACAGAATCTATGTGAGGAATCTGAAACACAAAAATAACCTTAAGCTTACATGTAAAACCACAAGAAAAGTGAAGTTTAAAGTATGTTCGCTGGAGTCAGAGCTACAGTTGTGCTCAAAAGTTTATATAACCTGACAGAATTTGTGATTTCTGTGCATTTTTTCAGAGAATATGGATGATAACACAAAAATGTTTATTCCACTCATGGTTAGTGGTTAACAGGCAACTGTGTTTACTCATTTTAAATCATAATGACAACAAAAACTTGCAAAATGACCCTGATCAAAAGTTTATGTACTGTGGTGATTTTGGCCTGATAACATTCACGGAAGTTGACAGAAATGAGTTTGAGTGTCTGCTAAAGGTAACCATCCTGACCTGTGATCTATTTGCTTTCAATTAGTGTGTGTAAAAGGTCAGTGAGTTTCTGAGCTCCTGACAGACACTTGCATCTTTCATTTAGTTCTGCACTGACGTCTCTGGATTCTGAGTCATGGGAAAAGCAAATCAAAATTGATGGCAAGATGAGAACAGCATGTTATCAGAAAATTCAGTAGGAAAATTTACACTCACCAGTCCAGAAGCTGCACGGGAGATGTATTTGGACGTTCCAACATGACAATGATCCAAAACACAAGGCTGAGTCGACCTGCCATTGGCTACAGCAGGATCAAGTGAAGGTGCTGGAGTGGCCATCTCAGTCTCCTCACCTCAATATCATAGAGCCACTCTGGGGAGATCTCAAACCTGCAGTTCATGTCCAAAAATTTCCAGAAACTGGAGGCTTTTTTGCCAGAATGGGCAGTTTTACCATCTGAGAAAATCAAGAAAATCAGGAAATTTGGAAGTTCCTGTTGTCATTATGATTTAAATAGAGAAAACACCGTTTTTTGTTAATAAATGTCTTCACCCAACCTCTAGCCATGAGTGAAAGAAAAGTTTTTGTGTTCTCATTCATATTCTCAGAAAAATGGCCAAGAAATCCTAAATTCTGCCAGGGTGTGTAAGCTTATGGGCACAACTGTATCTAATGATAAGTGAATATGGCACAAGGCCATGAGGAACTATTGAGAACTCCCACCAGATAATAAATGTTTTAAAAGCAGAAAGGAGCACCAGAGGGAGAAGGCAGGTGTTAAGGTTAGATAAGCCATCCATACACATTCTTGTGTTATGCTCTGTTAACTATAGCAACAAGATTTCTCTTATGAAGAACTTTAATGTGTTTAAAAACAAAGATGGAGCACTTGCTAACAAACTAAGTAGGCTAAATGAAAGCAGGGAGTACCATTTAAGAAAACTTTATCTGGAATTGTAAAAATCCAATGAGAGTAAATGGAGGTGAAATACTCGTAAGCAGTTGCAGTCTTGACAGTCTCACAACTGTCTTCACACAGTAGATGAGAAAATACATTATCTCCAGAAAAGCAGTGATATCTTCATGTAACTTGACTTGTCCAATCCAAAGAGAGGACAGCAGCTGGAAACAGACCTTTAACTCTCTCCTGTGAAGGGAGAGCAGCACTACAGACTAAACAAACAGACTAACTCCTCCAGGTTACCTGCTCTGTGACCAAGCATGGACGATGATGTCACCTCTTGTTTGTCAAACGTCCCTCTCTCTGTTCAAGTAGCCATTGGTTCCAACATAAGGGCTCCTGTGGAGACAGAGGGAGAACATGTCCACAGAGGAAACAAAGAAGAAGGGTGCTGACATCACCAGTTTGAGCTGGATCTGCTCCTGAACTGAGCTCTGTGCATGGAGTGAGAACTCCAACATCTGAACCTTTACTGTCAAACAACCTTTACAAATAATGTGAGTGGTGCAGAGCAGCATGTAGATCTCCATGAGCCCGGGGTCACTGGATCCACCACCTGAACTCTCAGCCTCTGGTACAAACTCAGAGCTGGACGGGGGCTCTTGGATGAAACCGTGTATTATATGCAATAGTTAAGATGTTAAACTACGATCTCTTCCACAGTCTGCCATGTTGTCTCAGATGATGACTGACTGCAGTGTCCCCTCAGCATTCTCAGCCTCTCATCAACATCTCTTCTCCAGTAATGAACTGTGCCTCAGTGACTTACTGCCTCATGTGTGGCCTGTGAGGCTCAGACGCTGAGTGGTTTCTTCATCAGCCAACAGAAGGAAAGTCTTTCCTTTACATTTGGCCTTTTGTTCTCTCTGTTTGCTTTTTTTTCTTAATTATGTCTGCACACAACCCTCTGACACCCGACATATGGCAGGCTCATTACAGACTCTGATATCCTGTTGACATAAAGCGCCCTCCTGCATCTTGCAAAGGTAGACATCTGCAGCCTTGAAACTAAAACTGGAAATGCTCAAACTTTCATATTTCCATGAATTCTCTTCACTTGAAGGGCAATGTTTATACACTGGTGTTCAATCCATGTCAAAGAGTGCTACCTGTGCCAAACCAGGCATGTTTTTTTCAAACACTGATGGTGTTGAGTCAGTTTAATCTAATTCCTTGTTCTCAATCAGCTGTGGCACTGGTGTTTGAACATGCAAACATGTACACGCAGCAACACAACGATGCTTCTGACTCTCTCATTGTGTCAGTGAGAGCAGAAACTAAACTTAACACCTTACTTTACAAACAGAAAAATTCATTTTATTTAGTATTTGTTTATACAACTAATCCACATTCACATATAACTTGAGTATGCCAGGCTTCTTTGCCATGACAATAATCCATCCCATGAAGTAATATTTCACTTTGCAAGATACTTTTTTTCAGGGCTTTGAACCAGAATTTGTTTTTTCCAATCAGTTTGTTTTGAACAGAAAAAGTATTTTAACATTTTTGATTTATGGTTCCTCTCCAAAATTTGCATTCTCAAATTGGTAAGAACCAAAATAATTTGTTTCTGAACCAGTTAATGTTGTTACATGTCAGTCATAGTTGATGGGTGTAACATTAAAACTTTCTAATTGGCTGTTATTTCCCATAACAAACTCTACAAAACACTAGGCCTGTGTATTATCAGGGCTTCACATAAAGGTCAACTTGACTCTGACCCACAGAGCAGATCTCCTGATAAATTTACAGACTAGAAGAGAGTACAAATCCAGTCCTCCAAACAAATTACTTAATCTTTTTTATATTCAACTTGCTTCAATATGTCAGCATTTATTGGTAAATTTGGCAAAAGACTTAATTACTATCTGCATTATATTCCAGCCAACTCCAGCAATCCCACTGGTGTGACTGAAATTTCCTCTGCCTCTTGTTTACATCGCTTTCGACCGGGGCACAAGGCAGCAACACTGGAAGTAGATGCGTTTGGGCTACATGACCAACATGACAGACATTTCAAAAAAAAAAAAAAAAAAGGTTTAATTTTCAGTTTCTGCACCGAAACATTAAAAATTAAAAGTTTCTGTTTTTTCATTTTGTTCCGCAAACCGCGTCAAAGCCCTGTTCTTTTTACGTTTGCATTTAATGTAAAACTGTACCTATGTCTATATGGAGCAGAATACAAATACACAAGTTCTTGTCCAATCATATCCACTGGAGAGTGATATAAACATGATAACTTACGGATGACTGGGACTCAAGAAGTGTTTTATATAAGCCAGGATTGTTGATCTCTTTTAGCTCTACTGTCATAAACCATGAGGAACCTGAAAGTTTGAATGATATGATACTATCTGATATTACTTTTTTTATCAGAACTTCATTTGTTTGTCTTCATTTGTCTCACTCAGAGTACCAAACGAAACATCTCATGTGTTGTGATGTCTCTGTAAAATAGTGAGCTAACCATGCGCATGGTAACAATGAGGTAATGAGGCACAAGCAAAGCCAAAAATACAGACTTTTCCTGGTAGTAGATTTAAGAATTGATGTAGTTGGAGTTAGAAGACTGTCTCTCCTGGTTCACTCGCTCTACTGACAGTCAGATCACTCTGACTGCGCTCATCCTCGACAGCGGCGAGGCCTTATCCACTCATCTCTTTAACCAAGAGGACAAGGCTGTGATTAAGTTTCATCTTCCCTCTTTTTTTATCTACAATCTTTTGTACTGTGATTTATACTGTATTGTATTTATAGTTAAAGGGAGGTCAGGAGCTACTTTGAATGTTTTTTTTTTATTCCTTAACGTTGTTTTAAAAAGCATCAGTTGAAGATTTTGCCTTCACTTTTGGAGCCTTTGAGTTTTGATACGTGTCTTTTTTCTAAGCTTAGTTAACCAGTTAGTTATTTCACTCTCAATTTAAGAAAACTGCACTTATTGCTGTTTGTTTTCTGTTTTCATTCAGTATACAGCTCTCTTTCTTTGATCACCTTAAAGATCACCTCACCATATTCATTCTAAGGTATATTTCTGGCCCTTTTTTTCTTTCTGTCTTTTTCACGTCAGATGTATAAGTAGAAATTTCAGAGTTGCATGTATCAGCGAGTCATTTGTGCTTTCGACAGTTCAGGCATTAATCATATCCAGGAAAACAAAGGCTTTTGTACTGAAAATGTACAGGGCGGTGTACAGATGTCTTGTTTTTTATTCAGTTGATGTTAAATACATAAATTGTACATCTTGAAACTAATATTCATTCTAGGAAACGAAAGGTATGAAATGTAAGTGTATTGATTACAGCCGTTACATAGATATTTAAGTGAGCTTTTTGGAGCAGTGAAGAATTGTGTGATCGTCACAGAGAGGTACGGTGGTGGACATTTGTAGCAGCTGTTTAGTATTTCTGTTTTTGAAGTTATTTATTTCTTATTTATGTTCATTTTCTAAAGGGAATTTAAGAAATTTGTGAATAACTGTACTGAATGTGATAACATTCACTAAAGCATGCTTTTTTGTTGTAAGTTTTGCTCTTTTCTGTGTATCAGTTATACACATTTGTAAATACTGTTGAAAGTGACAGTTCTGAATTGTCTGAGAACGGGTTGCTAAATGCTCAGGCTGTGCTATCGCTCCACCACACAATACAACTGTTTATGAATCTTAATAAAAAGGTCACTTTGTTACTCTTGTTATTGTGTGGCTCTATTGCACCAACACAGGTATTAACAAATACCTTGAAAACATGTTGACAATGTGTTTTTTCTACTTGGCAAAAGCCTCCAGGTTCTGTAAAATCTTAGGCTGCCTTTCACAAACTGCAGGTTTGCCCCCAGAGTTGATGAATGATATTGAGGTCAGGACTCTGAGATGGCCACTCCAGAACCTTCACTTTATTCTGCTGTAGCCTTTTGCAGACCGACTTGGCCTTGTGTTTTGGATCGTGTTGTCAACTAATGATAGTACTTACTCATATTCACTCTAGACACAAACATCACTAGCAAACCACAAAAAAGGACAAATATTAGTTATAATTAGTGAAATTATATAATTTCCTTGAACATATAGTTTTTTTTTACTGCTTTTAACAGAACCACATTAGTTCCCCTTCTTAGTTTTTTTTAAAAGCTTTTAGAAGTTTAAGTGATAACTTAACTTGATAACTCCTGTTTGTTCAGAATATTTTGATAAAGGAATGTGTTTTTAGAGTTCAAAGAAATTAAGTCAATAAAATATATAAATAATAAATAAAATATTCATCATGTATACATCTGTGTTTTTCTGTGTACTGTCCACAAGACCAAAATAACAACCTTTCTTATCCATCTTGTAATGAATGAGGTCACAGTTTTTTTTTCAGGTGTCCCAGATGAACTATACCAAAATAAGTAAAGAGCAGTTTCAGGTTCAAAAACTGAAATCAGCTGTAGTGTTTCTAAATGTGTGTTTTTATGGAAGCCCATTTCTGCCAGTCAAAATAATATATGAAAAACTTGCTTTGCTGAGATTTATTTATTTATTTCGCCCTTTTGAAATCCAAATTTTTAGATTAAAACAATCAAAATTTTGAATAAAAAGTTGAAATTTTGTGTTAATAACAAGGATTTTTAGTTGATTGAATAGAGATGTTTTTAGATAAAAAGTCGAAATTGTGAGTTAATTACCGGTGTAAACGTGCTTCCACAGTTTTTAAATGTGTTTTTGTATGTGTTTTTATACATGTCTGGTGTTTCTACAGTTCAGGTTTGGGGCTGCCCTCTTTTCATTCATACAAAAACCTTTTTATCCAATCAACACCTGAGGGGGAGGAACGTTTCTCCAGCCTTTCGCTTCCTTGACTCTGATTGGCCAGTCTTCCTGTCAATCACTTGAGTCTCCCATGGTTACTGAAAGCTCCAGTGGGTTTGTCAGTTAAGAGCAGAGACCGAGGACCGCTCACAACTGTATCAGCAGCTCCAGCAAATCTGTCCAAAATGAACTTTAGAACCGCGTCACCTGAAAGAATATTAACCCACACGGATACTCTCAGGTCTTATCCGGTCTAAAAGAGATTTTCTCTTTCAAGTGAATGTTTTTGGCTCAGCTGTGTCGCTGAATATCAGTCTGCCTCTGTTTGTAAGTTTGTATTTCGTTGACCGTTTGAATTAAACGTCGCCATGATCCCTGAATGCCCACGCGCCGGGGACTCCAGAAGCCGGAGCCGCTTCCAGAGCAGCCCAGCCCCCGAACCGGGCCAGAGCCGGGGGGGCAGCGGCTTGTTGTCAGAAATACGAACCAGCATCAAGAACGAACCTTTCACCGAGCACTACACCATCATACCGGGCAAGGAGCTGGGGAGGTAAGCTGGAGTGTAAACAAAGTGATGTTTATGTGCACGAGATGGGCTTTTTGATACAAACAGGCACCGGTAGTTTTCAGAATAACGTAAGATGTACACTGTCAAAGTCCTGTTGGGGTATTTCTTTGTTCCAAATTTAATTTAACTGTTTTTTTTAACCTCCTCTGTTACTCCATCAGTAAATGTTGTCATGTCATGTAGTATTTGTGTTAATGAATGTTACCTTTGACCTCCAGTGATGGTACACATCAGCTAAAAAATGTTGATTTCATCCTATATTATGGTTTGATATTATGATATCATATCTACTATCTGCTCATCTTAGTCTTTTATCTGTGAATCTACCTCAACATGCTTCAAAAGTTTAAACATTTATATCACTTTTCATTTTCTCTCTGTGTGAGGAACTTTAACACAACCCGAACACTAAAAAGATAAAAAACATCACCTGTTTGTCTGTGTATCTTTTACAGTTGAAAAGCAAACCAAGTCCACTTTTCGATTAAACTTTCACATGATTTCTTAAAAGTAAATGATTCAAGCAGTGCCCTCCATGCTCGTGGCTGAACTGGTGTGGAAGAAATCACAGAGCCAATGCTTTAACAAATACAATAGCTCAGATCACACTGTCACAGTGATCTGGACCTCTGTCAACTGTTGTGTGTGTGTGTGTGTGTGTGTGTGTGTGTGTGTGTGTGTGTGTGTGTGTGTGTTAACCCAGGTGCAGGCTGGGTGCCCAGATCAGAGATGCCTGAATCAAAACCATTTCAGTCTACTCCAGTATCCCAGTAAAGAGCCATGTTGTCCATGTATCCTCTGGTCATAGTGCCACAGCAGAGGTTGTGTAGACGTGTGTGTGGTGTGTGTGTGTGGTTTTGCATCGCATGACTCGACGTTGTGACTGAGATTAGCTGCCACAGAACAACATGAAAGGTTATTAATCTGCAGAGATCTGCTTCTCTGATCTTTAGCGCTGTGGTTACCGGATCAGTTGACATGAGGTCATTTGTCCAAGTTCATGTGTGTCAGACACTGTTCATTAGATCAAGTTGATTGTCCTTTTTCTGTTGTTTGAGCCTCTCACTTGAGCTTGACCCAAATGGGATGTTTGAGACTGATGCTGACACCAAGTTTGTAGGAGAGGAACTCAACTGTTGTCCAGCGATTCACAGGACGGCATCATCTTAAAAGGAAACATGCTTCACACAAGAATATTTAGTTTTATAAACCTTGTGGAGACCACTGTTACCCCCAGCTGTGGTGCTTTGCATGTGCAGCAGTAAACATTAGGGACTAAGCATGACTTTCTAGAGAAACACGGACATTAGGCTTGTTTGAAATCAGCCTGTTTTACGCAGTAAATGTTTGGCAATTTTCTTTTTCTTTTTTTGATGTTGCAGAAATATTGTCCTCCCAGTGTTGGTGTTTTTTCTCTTCCTTCATTGTGCCTGTGCAGCAGTTGCTTCAGCAGACTTGGTGTTTAATCAGTACTCTAACAGACGATGTTTGCTGTTCTTTGACCCTGAAACTTGTGTTTGGCTGAGCTTGAACTCAGAGGTACAGTGTGTTGAGATGAGAGTTTCTATTGGGCATTATCTCACAATTAGACTTCAGAAGATTCTAGATTCAGATGCTTGAGGTGATCTTTGAGGACAACAAGCTCCTGTTGTGCATGATGAGTATTATCCTCAAAATCAAGTGTCTTTCTCCTTTTCTCTTTACAGCTGCATTTTCTGGCACAATACAAGATTCAAGATAGTTTTATTGTCAATTCTGCGATAGGTATGACCCATACAGAAGATTGAAATTGCAATACTCAAGGACCCACGATGCTACAAAACACATCTAGTATAAATAATAAAAGTGTAAAAATTTGGACCATAATAAATTGGGACTATTTAGAATTAAAGTATCTATTTAACTTTAAAATATAAAAAGGTAGAAGCATTTGTGCTAAGAAGATAGTGCAACAGTCAAAAAAGTATGAGTGCCAAGGCGCATAAGAGGAACGTTTTTCGCATTTTAGAAAAGGCATTGCAGAGTAGCGTGCAGATGTTAACCCCAATGCTGCCTAAATCCTTATAAACTCATATTACCATTAGCAGTTGGTCCATTCGTGCAACTGAAACAAGACGAAGTATGATCGGTCTCTGTGGAAGGAATTGGTGCGTGTACCTTCTGTTCATTCTATTTCCAGCAAATAAAAGCCTTTTTTTCTATTTTCATCACTGAAACAGAAATCGGACAACTATTTAGTGACTGTTTTTAAAAATATTGCATTTCCTGCCTTACATTTTAGCTTTTGGGGTAAGGCCTGAAATTTCTGTTTTCCCATTTTTCCCAAATTCATAATCAGAAAACAACAAAAATCCAACTTTATTGCAATATTTAAATGGAAAACAGCTCATGATTGATTTAAAATCTGTCACATATATAGAAAAAAGAAAGGTGCCTGTTTTTTTTGGTTTCTGATTTGCATTTCAGAATTGGAAATAGAACAGAAGATACACGGGTCAGGACCTGCACCCAAGGCGGGTATAAAAGGCTCACTAAAATTAACCAAAACCAAAATGTTTTATACTAATAGGATGTAGTTATACACAAATTTAAAGCTGCTTCTGAATAGTACTGTCCATTTCCTTTACTCAGTACAGCTAAATACTCCACACTGCACCTTTAACAGTGGAATTCCACTCACATCCATGTTTTTCTGAAGACTCATGCCATAACAAGGGTTTATACGCTCCGTTGTAAGCCGAGTTATTACCTGGAATACAATTATGTAATCTAATGTTCAAAAGAGCTCCAGCTCCACTTGAGATGTCGACACGGTATGAAAGACTTTTTTAATCAGCTGAAATATAATCTCCTTATTTTTCTGGGAAGGTTTGTCACACTGTGGTACTTGTTTTTTTGGGTGAAACTGATTTTATGGCAGGTTCTAAAACTAAAGCAGGACCTTGAAACATACAGAGTTTAAACAACATCAACAACAGAGTTTCAAAAGTTATAATGAGGTCTTTTTGGACTGGGTAGATGCAGACAAGCCTTCACGTTTTCCCCTAGTTACACTCCAAACATTCCTACATCCTCAGGAAACAGCAGTTCCCAAAGTGTGTGTGTGGGGGGGTTGAAATCCCTTCCAAAAGAAATGTTTGTGTTGTCATGTCTAAAGTTTTGTATTCCATCCATTACTATAAGATAATAAACAAAACAAGTGGTTAAAATTCAAATACGACTATGCAAATTAACATGTTTAGCTTGAAACCAGCATGAAACTCTGGATAAACACCTGTGCACCAGTTTATTCTGCAGCCCCCAATGCTACAGTCCAAACATGGTTCATACTGATGCACTTCTTTTCTCTTCCTCCCCTAGATGGTAATAATTTTTCTGCTTTCAGTTGTTGTCTTCTTCTTCTTCTGTGTTGTTTTATGTTGGATTGATCTGTTAGTGCTCACCTGTGGCTGTGAGCGATGTTAAACCTCCTGCAGGGACAGTGAGGTTTGAATGATTGTTTTGGAGGTCACAGACTCTTCTGGAGCCTTTGACTGAACCTCTGTTCCTCTGTATTTGACCCTTAATGAATCCATCAGTCTTTGAAGCTGCATTAGAGATTTGATCTCAAATGTTGACCCACTTTGTTTCATTCTTGGGCTTTAAAGCCATATGGTAAAGCCATATGTGTTTAGGCTCTGACAGATGTGAGTGTGGCCAAACTTAATAACAGTCTGGATGGCTGCCTAGACAAACACAGAACTGAAAACTGAGAGGCCAACTTTTCCTGTTGATCCAGGGCCAGAGCTACTCTGACTGCTAATCCACAAATACACTTAAAGGATTGGCTGAATGTGATCCTGGCTGTTCACTCATCTATGTCCAACTTTTAACACGATTCATTTCAGAGACATTTTCATATGAAGCAGCATCACAAAACAACAGTCCAGACTCATTCAAGCTGCCTCTTTTTTCCTCTATGAACGAACTCGAGCTGACAGTGGTTTGTTTTGTTTGTTTTCTCTTTTCAAAATGAGGAAGATACAGGGTGCTCAAACCCAATTAAATAATCCACTTTCACTGAGGCTGGTGCTCTAATGAAGGCACGAGATGTTTAGAAAACTAACGTTGGTGAAAAGCAAAGAGGTGCATTAGAAAAATTGATTTGGAGCGACACTTTGAGATATTAAAATTAGACATTTTGCAAATGATGTGATGAACAACATCAGATTTTCCAGCTCGCTGGCGTTCCTGCCATTATTGTGATAAATTATAGTAAAGGAAGTAATAAATGCTTTCCTGCACATTTTCTTTATCACACATACTTAATTGAGCCCTTCTACATTTCTAGTAAAAAAAATCCTACTGCTTAAAGTGAACAAGAAGTAGAACTGTCTCCCATCATGCTGTTGTTATTATCAGTGAAAGAACTGTGGGTTTATGAGACTAAGAAGATTTACAGCTTTCACTGAACTGTATTATTTAATGTCATTAATTACTCTTCACCTTATTTTCAAAGACAGCAAGGTTGAATCCCACACGTGTTTTGTTTTTGTGTTGTTTGGTCATCCATTGTCTGCTTTAGAGCAGCCAAAGTCAGTTAGTCATTCACAGATTTCACATCGAAGACATTTATTTACTGAGATCACACATTGAGGAAGGGGAGTTAGAATTTCTTCCTTTTTTTTAAACAAAAAGGGTAACTGCTGTAATCTAAAGTGAAGAGCCACTTTAAGCTTTTGACCTTCTTAACCCTCCAGAAGAAAAATGAGCTGTGTTAGAAGATAACAACATTATGGAGAATCAGTCTGTTGTCTTTATATAGCAGGTCTATGTAGTTTGCTGGTTCTGGACCAAGTGGCAACCTCTAGTTCAAAAATATGAGCCATATTTGAGGTGCTACAATCTGCAGTTCATTAAGTGTCCACTTGAGGCAGGTTCTGAGAGGAGATCACACACACACACGCAGAAATACATGTTTACAGCCTGTAACAAAACTGTCTCTTATTCAGGGATGGGTATTTATACGATTTTTTTTATATTGTTCCTTATCGATTCCACTTATTGATCCAATTCTTTATGAATTGTCTTATGTATTCCTACTGCAGGTTTTCTTTGTCGACAGCAATTTATAGTTTATAAATTGAAGTCAGCCATGACCCTGCACTTCCTGTTTGGAAAAATAAAAATCTGTTAGTATTTTGACAGTTACAGTTCTCAGTGATCTCAAAGGCTAATCTTGATATGTTTCTGTGCTGAAAGTCTGTTGCTATATTGATCTATGCTAACCTCTAGTATATCAATATGATTTCCCATTTGTGCTAGCATCAAGCTTGCGCTATGGTTACTACATGGTTTTAGGTACGTTTGCAGATGTGTAACATGTTGAATGTATTGAATATGAATCTCTTGTGTAAGAGTAATCTTTCTGTGTTCAGTTTTAAAGCTTTTTAAGTAAAACTTCAAGCAGAAAATCCTGAATCAGAGATTTCTTGAGAAACTATTATCTAGCTGCCATCTAAGCTAAGCTAGCTGGATAAGAATGGGTGAGGGAATTGTTAATACCGATCGATCGAACCATTTCTTTTGAATGTCAGATATTATGCAGTTTTTTCATTATTATTTTTTATTATTTTACATTTTTAAACCTTTAGTTTGGGAGTAAACAGAAAAACAGTTTCATGTTAAAGAAATGAAAAAACGATGCCACATTAGCTGAGCATCACCAGGAGAGAGGATCCATCAGTCTCCTATAACAGCCGAGCTTCACACTCACCTGTTCACTGAAACCTCTTAATGCAGGGACACATTGATGAGTGTAATAAAAGTATAGGACAGATTTGCTTGTGTTTTGAAATGGTTGCTGTTGGACCCCCACCCCGTTGACTACTCCTCACAGACACATGAAGGATGGGGGGGTTTAGACTAATACCTTGGGTGCATCTCTGCAGGAGGAGTCCCAGATGGCTGGAAGCCAAGCTCCTTTAGTGACTACCACAATGGCGCAATAGTCACTGAATTCCATATGGTTAAGACCAAAAGCTTTTTCCATGAGGGGTCTTAGTGACAGAAACGGCCACTCTCTTATTAGCCCATATGTTCTCAGTCAGAGCTCTTTAGTCAGGATTTAACACCGGGGGCCCGTTGATATTCAGTCGCTGTGGTTACCAATGACTGTTTTGACAAAGTTCTCTGATCGCTGATGTTGTTCTATCTTTAATGTCTAATTTATTCTGTTGGGATTTTATGTTGTCAGGATTCTGTCATGTTTTCCACTTTGAGCTGTGCTATAACAATTGAATTTGTTTCCGTTAGATAAAATTCAAATAGCAAAATAAGCAACTTAGATGAGTTATGTACCCCGACTCGTTTGGATTACTGGACAAAACCCTGCCAAAAACCCCCCAACATTGTACTTTTTCAACCTCAGCACGAATGTATTTTCATTGTACATCTGATAACCTGAACGATTTTTATGACCACAAATCATCATGGTCTGTATGAACAGTGAATCTGCCTTTTAGGGTAGTGGTGTGCTACACTGTTAAATGTGCTGTCTATCTAATACCAGGTAATATAGGATCAGTATCAAGACTGATATAGATACTTTATACGTAGAATAGAGATTTGTCACAATTAATCAAGAATAACTCACAACCACTTAACTAATGTTTCTGATCATGAATGAAAGGAAATGACTATTTTTTCAACCATTATAGAATCATAATAACCATGTGCTTTAATTTTTTTCTTCTTGGTTGTAAATCAATAGATTGTAATATTCATGGGTACGAACAATTATTATATCATAGCATTAATTAGGACATAGATCAAAAAGCTTGCGCATACTGTCAGATTTTACAAAAAGTATTACAAAAACATAATAATATTTAGGAAATCAGCAATATACAAATAATTGAAGTATTGCTCTTATCACGCAAATATTGATCAATACTGATACCAATGTTGGTATTGATATATTGATATTCTGAATTGATCTGCCAGACACTACTCCAGGGACTTAAGGTGAAAATGAGCTTTAAGAGTAGCTCTCGCATATTTACAGGGATGTTGCACTTGTATTTTCACTATTATGTGCTGTCCCTTTAAGTAAATAAAGATAAATAATATACCTGTTTCATGTTTGTCTATAGGTGATTTACCAGAAAATTGTCAGGTCTGTCATCGCAAGCATATTTTCTGTTATTAGATGAATCAACCTTTCAGACATTGAAATCTGGGTTAGCAGAGAAACCAAACCCACAGATCTCCTGACCTTTCCCCCCTAGAATCTGTCTGAAAACAGGGTCACCATTTAATCAATTCCTCAATATGGGAGCTGCATCTCTATGGGTCATCCTCGCCATGGATGTATGGCACGGAGCCAACTCTGTGGTGCTCGTGGGGAATCCGTTGAAGCCGGTAGAAGTGTTTGGCCCTGAGCCAGCGGAAATCTTTATTTCATTAAATGCATCCGAGGCTGCCCGGCCACCTCCAACAGAGACGTGAGCTGAAGCAGGGATCCTATGACATCGCTTTAGTCACTCAGCACTGATAGCTTCTCTTTTGTAATTGGCTGAAGCATGTTTATTTTTGTGCAGGACATTTTGTTTGTCCTCCCAAGATAAAGATTAGACAGTGATTCTTAAAGTCAGCCTACATAATTTATCAGATCAGCATAATGAGACAGTAAATCATTGACTGGACTGAAACACAAACTGTTGTTTAAATCTATGGTCCAAGTTTGTCTCAGCACACAGGTCATTTCTGTCTTTATTTAGAGATCAGGGGTGGTGTTGGAGTGTATTTGACCTTAAGATCAGGGTGTAGACCTGGTTGAGTTAAACCTGTGAGGAAAATATGAGTATGATCACAATGCATCAGTAAAGTGTGAAACAACTTTTCAGTAAAATGATGGAGCTGTGTAAAAACTGGTTTGCAGCCATTTCACTGTTTCTTTACAATTACTGTAACCATGCCATCACCTCTGACTTGGACTGTGTGAGTGCACACAAACACACACACACACACACACACACACACACACACAAAAGCCATCTCTTTCAGGGTGTAGTCTGTGAATGAGGCTGCTGGCTTTGGAAATGTGCTGACACGGCTTTAGAAAAGGCTGTGGTGGCCCAGTATGGTTTCTAAAGAGCAGGCCCAGACTCCCAAAGCAAACAGCTTCTATCTGCTGTTCCCAACATGTCCACACCCAGACCTAAACATACGACAAGCAGGGGTCTTTGAACTGCTCGAACCAGGATTTATAGAGGGATGTCAAAACTGAGCGTGGTAAAAACAAAAAACAAATGATCAAAGTAAGAGAGCTTATAAAAGCTGGACTAGTTCATCTGCCAAGGCACCATGAATCACTTTAGGAAACATGAGAAGTGTTTTATAAGAAGAATACTGTTTTATTGTAGAAAGATATTGTGCTGAAGAGAGTGACAGAGCTGTGTTTTTATCTTAACTCATCTAATCTGAATCTAAGCTCTGTGGATTTGTTTCCAAACTGTAAGCCTTGATAAAATGAAATGTTACTTCAGATCCTCAGTGCAGCTTTTTCTTTTGTGCAGCGTTTGTAAAGAGATAGAGGCCGTGTTTTACTTTACTCTGGAATATGTGCTTAGATTTATGGTGCATACACAGTCAATGTAAACCACAGTTTCCACACAAAGGCTGAGGTTATGATCTCAGCGCTCTTCTTTCAGCTGTTTCCACAAATACAGACATTTGAGTTTCTCTACAATCTCCATCACTGTGCTACACTTAGCTTCCACTCTTTTCAATCAGAGCATTCACTAAGCCCGCGCTGCAGAACTTCTGCACTGCAAGCTGCTGGAATGCGCTGCAGGAACTCGTTAATCTCAGAGTAGATCGTCCCAAAGAGGAAAAAAGACACGAAAAACAAACTGAGTATCCAGTCATTCCAAAATAAAACAGTGTTCTTGCACCTGATCTTAAACTTCATCCTTGTAAATCAAAATTGTGTCACTCTCAGTGGCAGAGAGGCAGAGTTCTTAAGCAGGTCAGAGACCTAGACGTAATCTGACACCATAGATGAGGAAAAGTTTATTTTGGAGGTGGAAAACTTTATAGGATTCAATACGACACAACAGACCCTTTCTCCTATAGGACTATCAGTACTTTCTGAACTTATTGAACACATATTTTAAGGTACCTGATAATACAGAAAACTATGCTAATTTTGGTCACAATAACCTTGAGGTTAAATTTTTATACCGCTACATCCCTAGTGTACACTGAGATTTGTGACGCAACTCAGTTGTTCCCATAGAAACTATGCTCAAGCATCTCTTAATGGTAAAGTGCCTCTTTTATCACTGGCCGAGCTGGCTAGTGAGTTTTTTTCAAATACCCACCCAAATGACTTTTCACCAGCATTTGGTGGTTGGCTGGTGTTAATTTAGAGTCCTGCTGATACCTTTACCCGGAGTTTGGTATCAGTCCACACAGATACTGAGCAGATCCAATACCAGTATTCATTTTACAATCTCTATTTTTTTTTATCTGAGGATCTAACAGAGAATAGTGGTTAGGCTTTTCTAGTTTGAGTTGACCAATTGAGCTCTATAGATCTGGATTGGTCCATAACCACCATTATCCAATCTATCTTTTGAGTCTGTATCCCTCTGATATCAGAAACCAGGATCAGATACTCAAAATACTGTCTGTGAAACACTGAATGAGTTTCTCTGATTTTTCTGTCCCTTTCATCTTGTAAAACTTCTAATAGTATCAGCTGTGTGGTTGTGATGCATACACAAAGCTAAGGCAGCATACAGTGGAAACTAGCACCAGGTATTAAAGGAACTCCACCAGAGAGTGTGCAGCAATTCTTTAAGACTGCACTCAGTCACTTTAACCATTAACCATGTGTTAGTGTGCACCTGTCAGCAGCAGCCAGCATCCATAAGTGTGTCAGAGGTGAAGGTGAAAGGCGTTTACATAGCTAATGAGATTAAAGGGAAGGTCTGAGGTCACATGTGTCACTGCAGTCCCAGTGTCGCTGTCACATGATGGGAACACGACCTTGTCTTTATGTATGCCAGTGTTTGGATGCTTTGTCTTGATGAGAAAACAGCACCTGGAGATTGACTGTGTAAAGCTTTAATGCCTGAGCGCTGTGAGGAATTAAAGACGTTTATATGTTACTGTAATGTGCAAAACATTAACAACAGTTCCTTCATTACGCATTACACATAGAGAAGGTTAAATCCACAGTGTGTTGTCTTATTTGGAAAACCTTTTGTAATCTGCTTGTAAAAGATGAGCAACAGGAGCAAAGACGACAAGGATTCTGTAGTATGTATGTGTGTCCATCAAACATGTCACATTACCAATTCAGCCATTACCAACATTTCCAAAATGTTCTCAAGGATTTTACTTCAGAACAGCTTGTTATTGTGTTAGAACTACCGTAATTTCCAGACTATTGGGCGCACCTGAATAGATGCTACACCAACTACTTCTATAAAGAAAAAAAAATGATGTAGTCCACAATTGTCTATAAGCTGTAGGTGTTCATGTTGTAACATGGAATGTTTATACAGCAATATAAAACAGAAAGATTTTTTTTTTTACTTTTCTAACAGTACCTGTAATACAGCTGGTTACACAGTAGCCAACCAGAAAAGTCACTGATCCCTATCTTCATCATCCCTCTGTGCTTCAGCCTCTGGTTCACATGGAAACCAGGTTTTAGCTGCCGTAAAAAGGAAACTTTTGAAAATGGCCTCCAGAGGGGAATTTTCTGAATCTGTTTCACTGATGCTGTGTAAAGAACAAGCCAGAGTTTTCAGTGGATAGCTGACATCTCGCTTGTGGGCATTAAGCTTTCATTGTGGATTGGCAATGCGCAAACCAAGCCAACGGCACCAAGAGCAACAACAACAGTAACAATGATGGATGATGGTTCTGTGCTTGTGCTTCTGAAGCTGCTGTCTGTCAACAAAATGTGCATCTATTGCACCATTTCTGCAATCAGCAAAGCATCATTCAGTATACAGGCCAAGTCACCTCTACTTTAGCCTCTAACCCCGTTGTNCTGATCGTCCATCCATCAAAATGTCAAGCCACATTAAAAGAAGCAGGGAGAGCAGATTTAGCGTGTCACTGTGATTGAGTCTTGGCAGCGGATGGGTCACGTTCAGCCAGGATCACACTGCTGATTAGTGGAGCATCGACTGCCAACACTTGCCAGAGGGGAAGGCACGATGTGGGCCTGTCATCTCCATCAGCAGCCACACTTCACAGGATTCCCTCAGGGCAGTGTGCACACACAACTTGTGGTCCTCACACGGGTACACCTTCAAGCCTAAAATACTTCTGGGTCAGGCTAGACTCTTGTGACAGAAAAAAAACAGGAGAACCACACTGGAAGTAAACTCCACAGAGTCTGTTAGGTGGTTTTAAAACCCCAAATAACACAGTGTGAAGCTGTAAGTCAAAACAAACTGGAGGTGAACTTCCGTTTTGTTAGTTGGAAACTTCTGGTGCCAGCGGCAGCTTTTCTTTTGTAAGCAGCTTTCAATCTGACTTTGACAATAGCTGTTAATAGGCTTGTTTTCTAGATTAAAGAATGCCACTTTAATCACAGGAAAGTTCTTAATTCATACTCATCCTGATGTTCCCAAGATATCATTCAGTTTGTCCTGCCTTTAGACTGCTCTGTGGTGTTCCATATACATAACTCATTGTATTAACATTACTGGTGGTGTTTTTGTCTTTAAGGGGGAAGTTTGCTGTGGTGAGGAAGTGTGTGGAGAAATGCACAGGCAACGAGTACGCTGCAAAGTTCATGAGGAAGAGACGGAAAGGCCAAGACTGCCGGATGGAGATCATCCATGAGATCGCCGTGCTGGAGTTGGCAACAAGCAACCCCAGAGTGGTCAACCTCCATCAGGTCTATGAGATGGCCTCTGAGATGGTGCTGGTCCTGGAGTTGTGAGTATCCAACCTGCACGTGACATCTCTTTATTAATATCTTAATCTCTGAATTAAAAAGTTTAAATGTTATTGAGAAACTTTTATGTTTTACAAGTCAAGCCCTGCCTTTTATAGTTCTGGATGATTATGAACCTGGGTAATTAAAAGGCCTCAGTCTAACATAGGCTACAGGAGAGACTTATACATCCCAAACATCATGAGAGAGCCACGATTGGAGGGCTTTGTTTGGAGTGAGATCAAACTTTTATACTCAAGATGTAAACCTGTTTGGAGAGGGAAAAAAGAGGAAAAAAGCACTATGCAACTACTGGTGACAGAAGTAGATAGAAATTCATTTAATTATTGTGCAAAGATGTAGATATGCAGTTTAGAAGTCATTCTAAAGTCAGTCAAAACTGCAGACTTGCTCAATAAGAGGCTTGGCTCATCTCATTGACAAGCAGGCTCCCTTCAGCTTTTAATGAGGTGACTCAAATCCCTCCACATTTACGATACGGCTTTGTCAATGATTTGCTTCAAAACTCAGTTTCAGAAACAGATAGATGACGTCTTGGAGACTACGTCAATTTATGGTACAGTCTTTGGCTGAAACATAGCCATTGCTTGGACTTCTGCTACCAAGATAAAAAGTTGGGGCAAGGGAATTTTATTATACTTTTGTAACTTTTGATGATCCCTAAATACAGTAGAAGTTTGTCATCAAAACACATTGTTGTATCAGTGTTTCACTGATTCTCATCTTGCATGTATCTTAAAGTAGTTTTAGTAGTTGAGAAGGCATCCATTCCTGAACCTAAAGCATTTGAGTTCTTGTTTTGAGTTTTATCAACACATAATAGGGGATTGAAATAATCAAGCCAAGTCATAACTGCACAGACTTCTCTTTCTGCACTGTTTTGAGTGAATCTGCCTGAGTTATAAAACATTACGAGAGTGAAAATAGCTGCAAATTGTTTTATGGTGAGAATCAAAGGACAGTATCCTGGTCAAATGGAGCTCCCAGATTTAGATGTGCTCATTTGAATATAGGTCAGTAGTGTAGCTGGTGAGTACACCGAGATCTGAATTGACTGAATTTAGAAAACCCACAGGAGGGAAACTGTGAGGCGCTCTCAACACTGGAGTATGAGAAGAAGACAGGCACTATGACTAGAACTTTAAGTCCTGCAAAGCTTCAGGCCAAACATATATGCTCCAGCAAACACCAGCTATTTCAGCAATGAGCCTCGCCTGTGTGTCCTTTGTGAACACACACACTGGCTCACACACAGGTTGTGTTGTAGGTTACGGTTGGATTGGGTTTCCTGTGTACCAGGATTATAGAGGAGCAGAGGTGAAGGAGATGTCATACAGACTGACAGCAGTTTTACGAGTTCAATCCAGCAAATAATGAGCAACTGCACAAGTCTGACCCAGTATGTGGGAATCACACACACACACACAGTCTCACACACACGTGACATGCATGTATGGTGTGGAGTACAGTGGCTGCACCAGTTGTCGATGATCTCATCTCACTGGTCATTCCCGGGCCCCGCTTGACCTGGTTCCCATAGTGTGTGTGTGTGTGTGTGTATGTGTGTGCGCGCGTGTGTGTGTGTCTCAATCTCTCTCACTTCCTCTCTTTTTTTTTTCGCTCACATGCCATATTGGATTTTGCCCACATCCCTCACCATGGTGACACCCCACTATTCTCTCTCTCTCTCCCACACACACATGCGAATAGATGAGTTTGTGCCTGTGCTGTCAGTGGTTGTTTTCAACTTTCATAAAGCCTCTAACTGAAAATGAGGCTAATAATAAAAGTTTTTCTTTTTTTTTCTGACCACTCAGACATTACTTCTAACTTCTGGCCTACATGCCTCACATACTGAAGGAAACAGTGACAGATGTCAGAGCATTACTGGTTTCCATTGAAGTATCACTTTCACCACCTGGATGTGATCATATTCAGTGTCATAATACTTCATCGTGGAAACTGGAGAGCTGCTGGATTATGATTTGAATGGAGTGAAGGACAGGTTAATCCAGAGAAATGATAAAGCTTTAGTCACAGACCGAGCAGGAGCCTTTTTGACCGGTGAACTGGGTCATGAAGCTGTATCACTTTCCACTGTATGTTCCCATGTAAATTTTGATCTATATCTCCTAGGGATGGGTAAGAAAACTCATCGTTCACCCCATTATTTGAGCATTATTTTGTTACTTGCCCACTAAGGCTGAGCAATTTATGGTTTCCTGATTGAAATCACACGATACATTTATTTCATTGCACAACAGCAAAATTACATTACAGTTTATCCCACTCAAGAAACATCAAAAAGACCATGACATATAAGAGGGAAAGGACAGGAGTGGGAGGACAGTGTGACAGCCAGCGTGTGTAGCACCCAGTTTCATTAGTTAAGAAAAAAGTGAAACAACAGTGAGGAAGAGGGAAAAAAAACAAATTCCAAACTAGGCTCCTGTGGGTGGCACAGTTTTGGATTAGAAAAAACAGCAACATAATAAACTGAAGCTCAATAATCAGCACAGTCACACTCTCTCCACCTTAGGATCAGCTCTGCAAAATGCTAATGTAGCATGTGAGCTAACAGTAAACTACGCCATTAACACATTTACAAGTTACAAATAAATAGTCCCTACTGTTCACTAGATCATTATGTCATGATCTACTTCCTGTAGATTACTGACATCTTGAGGTCATTCCTCAAAAACTTAGATATTTTTAAATCGATCTTTCTGCAAATCATTGAGCTGTCAGGTGAAGCACTTTTGTGGAATTGAACACTCGCTCATTGGACAACAAATCACCACCAGTCAACTTGTGTAAATGAGGAATGAAGCAGAAAAGGCAATAGGCACATAGCAATAGGGCTGAACGATTTTAGAAAAAGATCTAATTGCGATTTTTCTGGCAGAAATTGCGATCTCAAGTCAATTTACTCAATTTTATTTAAATCAAGCTTTAGTGAAGTTTTCCCAGTGTCCGGAGAGAATTACACCAAACCATAAAAACATTAAAAGTTTTTCCTGTAATGCAAGGATGAAAATGAAGGTACGAATAATTTTTAATTGTGAGATAAAAAGACCAATATTTAAGTTGGAAAGTGGAAATTTTGAAAAATAAAGACAAAATTATGAGACAAAAAGTCAATGTCTTGAGATTAAAAAAATCCAAATTTTATGTAATTAATCCAACATTATGTGATGTCAAAATTTTAGGAAAAAAGGCAAATGTGGAAGATAAAGAGTCAAATTTTTGACATTAAGCATCAAAATTTTGAAATAAAGGCAACATTTGAGATAAAAAGCGGAAATTTTGATATAAAAAGTCAAAATTGTAAGACTTAGGTTGAAACTATAAGAAATAAAGACAACATCAATAGATAAAAGGAAAGGCAAAATTTTGAAAATAAAAAAACTGCTGTATGTTAAAAGAGATAAATAAAATACAAAAAAAATTAAAAAATCAAAATTAAATAAGTGATAATAAGAAAAAAAAATTCAACAATCCCAAGGAAAAAAAGGATCTTTCCCGACAGTTTTACACTTAAACAAGTGTATGTGTGTGTGACAGCTGACACTAAGGATCCTGGTGATCACATGATCATGATGTCTGAAATCGCGATTTCGATCAGAAAAAGATAAATCTTCCAGCCCTACATAGCAATCACACTTTATGTATTTATTGGACAGCTTGTGGTGTTCAAGGCCTATTAATAACCTCCATAAGTCAGGTTTAGTGCCGATGTAGCTGTGCTTTCACCCTGGTGATGGCAGAGCACCAAATGACTCTGACATTTGTAAACAATATTTTTCCAAAAAGTTTTGAGTCCATGAAACCTCCTCCAAAAACTTACAACCAAATTATCAAATTACTGCCAAATGTTTTCTTTGAAACTTCATTAAAGCCCTCTCACAGTTAACTTACCATGCTGGACGTGAGACTGGTATTTGGGTATTAATAATTTGAATTTGTCAGTGGTGAGTTTGAGAAGCTCAGCATAATTAAACAAACCAGACTATCCCATGATGCTTTACTCTGGTAGTACAGAGAGGTGTGGGTCAGTGTGAATATCACAGCAGCGGTGCATCTGAAAAGCTTTTTGTTGCAGTTGACAAAGCAGGGCTAAAATCATGCACTGACCCAGAATCAGACACTGAATGAGTGTAAGCAGCGTATTTTTAAAGTAGTTGAAGCTTTGGTTGGATAAATTTAAATCATCTGTCTCTTTGAGTTTGGAAAACAAAAAATGTCCCCTCTAACTGGATCTGGTAGGAGTGGATCAAGTGTTACCAAAACAGGTGGTGCCACTCCACATCAGTCCTCTTCTATCTGTGTAAAAAGTTCAACCATCAAACTTGTCCCCTGTTCCTCTGCACTCTCTCAGTGTTAGTTTGGAGTCAGACAGGTCTGGAGCCAGCAGAGAGGCTGCCTGTATTGTTAGGGTTGCGGTCTTTTACAGGATTATGTCCCGTCAGCAGCACATGCCATACAGTCCAATCTGCCTGTTAAGGAGATCCCATTAATGCCCCTTTAAATGCTCCAGTCAGTCCAATCCTCCCCCACCTCAGTCCGTAATCCCAATCCTAGCCCTTTGTTGAGAAAAAGGATAATCCCTGAATTAACTGCTGCCCTGAATGAGGATAGCACCGCTTGTCACGGACTCAACGTCAGCTGGCACATATGAAGACGAACAGAACATGTATGAGCACCATAACATGATGTTGACATTCATCCAGGGGGTGGAGAAGTCATTAGTGATTTGTCTTTGAGTCCAAACTTCTAAATGTTGATCTCTGTGTGTCTATTGTTGTAACATTGATCATTTAAATATATGTGTGTCCAGGTTCATCAAAAGGCATTCTGGCTACATATTACTAGAATCCATATTAACAAGTGTTAATGATTTTTCTGTAAAGGAAAGTCTTTCACTCAGTATCCTTCAACCTTTTCCTAACCTCGCAAAATCCAAGGTGCTCCCTCCTAAATAGTTACCTCATTGAATTTGTGGTGTGTCCCAAAGCAGCATTACTATTATGTTGGGTTTTTTTTTCATGGCTTCATAGCATCAGCTCAACTCCTCAAAATAAGCTGTTATAATCTGTTTGTTGTCTAATTTAAGAGATTCTTTCTTTTATTCACTTTCTACGTCATATATTTCCTCCCACTGGGGCTCCTATCAAAACATTTGCAATGACAGATAAAGTTCTACAGACTGAATAGAAGTGGGTCCATGAAGGCTAAACTGGAAACGTCCTTCATTTTTCCCTAGACTTCCATGCCATGTAGTTCCTTGTGCCAAAACTTAGTTTCAGCATCAATGATTAACTTTTCAGAGCTTTTGGACTTTACTCTTAGTTTGCAGTTTTATGTGTTAGTCATTTAACTTTTCAGTAATCATGCAAACTAGGTCTGAATTTCTGTCTCTGTTTGTAAACACAACATCCAAATCAGGCCTCTCCTCTGTGGCAAAGTCACTTGTGAACTGGGTGCACTTTGATCAGCTGGAGTCACCACACCTACTCTCCGCCCAGAAACATCCCAAGACAACCAAAACATCAACAGACAGGCAGAGGAGGGGGTTGAGGCAGACACAGACACTGAGACTCATGTATAGAGGCTCAGAGATGACAACTGAGCACACTTCTTTGATTAAAGGTTGGCATTTTATTTATTAGGGAAAATTCTTTAGACTCTACCTTTAAGAAATGATAAGAAATGGTTGGATCTATTGACATCATTACCCTTTATGCTAAATTATTCCCTCATTGATTTGTTTGCATTACGCCAGAGCAGCTGGTCCTTACATCAACTATTCTTCAACTGTTAGCTTAGCTACGCAGATAACAGTTTACCAAGAAAACTGATTCAGGATTACATACATTCAACATGTTATATTTCTCCAAATGTACCAAAAATGAGATATAGAGAACATAGTGATGCCAGGATATGTGGGAAATTGTGTTAATTTGTTAGCAGTTAGTGTACATCGATATAAGTGCAGTTTAAAAACAGAATTTCATCTTTCATCACAGAAATAAATCACAAATAGTCTTTTTAAACAATATTTAGCACTAAGGTGGTGTACTTCAGTTAATAAAAAATAACAAAACATTACATTGACGTCATATGATATGCAATTTTTACTTATTTTTGTTCATTGACATCCAGAGATCTAGGATCCAGTGATCATGTGCGAAGATTTCACTTTTTTTCTGGATTAATGTTAATTAATGTCCAGAGATATCGAACTTCATTGACTACTTTCATATTAATATGCTTATTTAAACTCAAATAAAATGTTGACAGAAAACCTGTTAAGTTATTTTTGTATGCAGAAAACTCACAGGAGAATTGGATAAAGAATTGGACCTACAAGTGGAATTGATGAGGGCAATGGTACTAGGGCTGAATGATATGGACAAAATTTAATATCTCTGTATTAATGCCAGTCATCTAGATGTCCATACGATACATTGCAATATGACTCTGGGATTAGTGTAAACTAAGTATTTTCCAGAAAAATAAAAGCATCATGATATAACAGGATGTGGAAAGTTGGGTTCATTGATTGACTGTCAGTCATCAACTTAAACAGAAAGTCACAAATAATCATGTGATTGTCTGAGCTTTACATGCAGGGTGAGCTGGGAAAATCTACATTATTGATATCTTGGATAAAAGCGATGCTGGGTCAATATCTTGAATTTTCACTTCTTGATAATGAAAGAATAACGATATATCTTTCAGCCTTAATTGGTACCAACAAAATCTTATCAGTACTCATTCCTAATTTAAATGTTGCTGAAGCTTCTTCCTGCACACTAATCACTGCACTTTTGAATGGCACATTTCACTCTAAAAACACTTTAAGATTCAGTTTGCAACTCAAAAGTAGCATAGATTTTATAGATTAGTGCCCGCTGCTACCTGTGAGCGAAGCATGCAGGTGCAGCTTATCAGACTGAAGCTGGCAGAGAGATGCTCAAATCACCAGGTAGAAGCTGACTCCAGGACAGTCAGCGTAGTGGAAAAAACTGGTCATTACACCATAAGACGTCATGTCCTTTACATTTGGGAATTCAATTGGTTTTGATAAGAAAACAACACTTTCCATATTTAAGTTGAATACTAACAATTTTATTTGCTTGTAGGGTTTATAGTAAATCCCACTAGGGCTGAACGATTTATCGTTTTTTGATCAAAATCGCAATTTCCGACATCGTGATCATGTGATCGCCAAAGCCGCGATTTTTTTTTCCTGTTCCTGACTGACCCAGGATCTGTTGTGTCAGCTGTTTCACACACACCTGTCCTGAGTGTGAGACTGTCTGGAAAGATCCTAAAAAGGAACCCTAACAACCACTAAAATAAAATAAATTGAACTGCGTTAATTCCTATGTGTCCTAACGTGTTGTAGCAAAAATTTTCAATTCTCAGTTTCTATCGAGAAAAACAAGAACTCAAAAATATTGATTTTTATGGTAAATTTTTCAGACCATTAGAAAAAGCAGGAATGGGTGTGAGGTTTTGAGAAGAGTCAAAATTCCTGAACTTAGCGAAAAATCTTCCTTTTATTTTTTTGCCTCTGTAATTATTTCTCATAATTTTGACTTAAATCTTAGAATTTTGACTTTCTATATCAAAATTTCAACTTTTTAATTCAAAAACTGCCTTTATTTCAACATGTACTTTTTATATTGGACTTTTGTCATCTGAAAATTTTGACTTTAAATGAGAAAGTTTGGACTTTTTTCACATGATCTTAAAATGATTTCTTAAACTTAAGATGTTTCATCGCAAATTCTTGACTTTTTGTCTCAGAATTGTGTCTTAATTTCACTTAATTTTCACATTTTATATTTAAATATTGACCTTTTATCTCAAAGTTTGAAGCAATTCTTACCTACAGTTTTCATTTTCATCCTCACATTAGAGTCCTAGCTTTTGATGTTTGAATGGTTTGATGATGATATAGAAATGCTACTGTAAATTGTGAAAACTTCACTAAAGCATGATTCAAAGAAAATCGTGAATCCAATTGAAACCGCTGTATCAGAAAAATCGCAATTAGCTCTTTTTCTAAAATCGTTCAGCCCTAAATCCCACTATTTTCTTGTATAAATTGTGACTGTAATATTTTACTGAATGAGGGGGAAATTATTCCAATTAGTGTGATAACTCAGAGACAGGCTGAGCTCATGTGAGCACCCTTCCAGCCCCCAGCCCTTCTTGTGTTCTTCCTTTGAGCTGCTTTATATCAGGAGGAAGTAGAGCAGAAGGCCTTTATTCTTCTTGGGATGATTGGCGATGTTGACAACATACTCTTGTCCTTTTTTTTCCTTCCCTCTTTTATTTTTGTTTGGCCGACAGCTGACAGATATTTCGGGCAGTGGGGCAAGTGGTGATGATGGAGGATTGCAGGATAGATGGAGGAGGAGGAGGAGATGGGGGGGAGGAAGGGCAGATTTCTACGAATGAGGGTCAACTTGACATAGAAAGCTATTTATGCCACGATGGGGGAGAGAGGGGGAGGAAAATGGGCAAAGAGGCCGAAGCTTTATTTTTTCAGGCTGGGAGCGAGAGGGATAGAAAGACAGAGATGAAGAGAGTGAGACGACAAAGAAGGAGAGAGAAGCAGGAGCGGTGGAGATGATTGGCGAGGGCGGTGAAATACGGAGATGAAGGTGTCCAGAGAGAATAAAAGAGAGCAATAGAGCACTCCATGGCCCCGCGGCTGGCTGAGCTCCAGCCGTGAGTTCATTATGTCAGTTGAGCTGCACGAGCGCACGTGACCAGCCAATGCATGGCAGCTCGCCCAGAGAGAGAGTCACAGAGGGAAAAACCCATAGAAAAAGCTTGATGCTTCTGATCGACCTGTTGATATTCACACCAACAAACTGGATTGTAACTACAGGGGGTGTTTATGAACTAACTTCACCATCCTCATGAGGGCGGCACTAATTCATAATATCATGTCAAACAAGGGTAGACATTTATTTTTAAGGCTGAAGGGTCTCATTTAGAAAATAAGTGCACAGAATCCGAAATACAAGTGTATACACACCAACTATATGCAACGCTCCAATTCATAAATCACAAACCATGTGGGAATCTGCAAATGCTTCAGCCTTGTATACTGCTGTAACACACATAACCACAGAGAGGAAGTTGGAAAAATAGTTTCTGAAACAGACGCCATGGTTCTCACGACTCAAGATTTGTTTCCCAGAGTCAGAAATTGATAAATAAATATAAGAGTTAGCAAGTCACACCACATCCCTGCAGCATTCATGTGTCCTTCAACGGTGTCAGTGCAGGTAAAGGTGAGACAAAGCTGATTAAATATTCTGCTTAAACTTTAAGACACGCTTTTCTCTTTTGATGACACAGATCACTGGAAACAGCTCACATGCTGTCACTGCAGTTGTGTGTCCAGACTGAAAGTGCTGATCCTAGTGATTTTAATGACCTGTTTCTGTCAATATACAACATCATTTAAAAAGGGATTATTTTTTTTACAAAGAGAGATGGAAAGTAGACATCTCAAGTATCACAACAAATCTAACTGTCTTATTTATCTGTCAATATCTGTCTGCAAATTCACAGCACTGATAAGGTGTAACAAATCTCTCTCTTTTTTTCACACAGATCTACTTTGCTCGGTATTTACACAGGTGATAAAGAGATGTGTTAATTGGAGTGTAAAGAGCAGAAGAAAGTAGTTCCGCAGCATGTGTGTGGGCTTGAATTGGTGCGTATTTTGCTGAGGCTGGAAACTTATTTCAAAACAAATATCCAAGTATATTGTGCCCATTTCACACTGAGTAGCAGATTTTTTGAATCTTTTATGACAATAATTTAAACAACCCGCCATCAAATCAGGCCCTAATTACCCTTTTTATTATATTAATATGCCTGAAATATCATCTATAACAGAACCATTAATGCTGTTTTACCAGCTCTCTTAAAATATTTTTAATGTGGTAAATTGACCAATGTCATAGGCATTTTCTGCCCAGCTTTGTAGTAACTAAAACACCCCAAAATTGAATCCTAGCACCCCTTAAATTTATCATTTTACAGATTTGAAGCACTTTTCTCTTTTTGAAGAGCAGTTTTATGCATTATATTATACTCTATTTTATGGTACAATATGGATAAGAAAAAGGCAGAGACAAACTTTAAAAAGTCCATTTCATTTGCATTTCATTGCATTTTAAATTAAAGTCCAAAAACAAGTGTGAGACCCGTTTGAAGTACTTTTGGTGCTCTCTATAGGGGGCTTGTTTACTCCAGAAACATGCATACTGTTTGTGTGTATGTTGAGGAAATGCTGTATTAGAATGAGTTGTCTACCCAGAAATTAGGTTTAAGGTATGTTTCTTTTATAATTCTAATCCATTTCTCTTTTACTGTGGCTCAGCATTTAAATAACCTTTATCTGACTTGATAGTTGAGTTTCAGATTCTCCAAGAAAAGTATCTGGGTGCTCAGTATTCTTAAAGCTCTGATCCTAAAATTGATCCCTGACCAATAGTTTTTTCTTCACAACTCCATAATGTCATTAATCCAAAATACAGCTGTATACAGTTGAGAAATTGTAATTGCTTGGATCTTTTATGCATTGTCAAAAATAATTGATCGTTATCATTATTTTTGTTTTTATCCACTTTTATCAGCATTCTACACAGCATCCTATCTTTTTGGATTTGGGGTCATGTAACAGAGAAATGCATTGGTAATGCAATGATTAAGGAACAGTTAGATGGAAGAAAGTAATCCATGTTTTGACACTAGTTAGATGATGATTTTGACTTCACTTTTTGTCCTGTCAGCCTTATTTGATAAATCATAGACCCCCTTAACAGCAGCATGTGTCTGACTGACAGACAGGGGGCACTCTCTCTGCTCTGTCAGTGCTGATTTCTCTCAGGTTTGATGCAGCTGTAGCCGTCAGCCCTGAGCTGGTTTTTCTTTTGCAAGTGTCTGACTTCTGTTTAGAGACTGTGCTACATTATCATGACTGTTTGTGTCACACACCTCTTTTCCCACATCTAAAAGCTCCTGTTTTTGTGTTGTGAAGTTCTTATTGTGAATCTTAAGGAGATTCCGCATTTTGCTGTGTGCTTTTTTTGTTGGGTGGTGCTCTAGGGGCTACAAGCAGTTATCGTCATGAATTGAGAGAGTGGAGAGAAGTTTGTACCATGAAAACACTCAGTGCCCTGCAGATGCTCACATAGACATTAGCATGACCCAAATCTAGAAGGAAAGTTTGCAAGTTGTGTGAGTTTGTGGCCTGGTTGCTCTATAAACATGTTTACCATTGAACAGCACTGCAGGCTTAATCAACAGGTCCCTCTGACCATGGAAACATGTTTCTGGGGTTTTTTCAGATGGAAAAAAAATGTGGTTTTATCTTATACAGATGGGTCAACGACAAAAAGAGGGTCTAAAAACGTATTTTTAAAAATTTCTTTGAAAATGGATAAAAAACATATTTCTGAGAGAAAAATTAAGTTTTCTAACAGATTTCAGTAGTTGACCAACATTTCAAAGATTTTAGGTTCATTATTTTTTAGTATTTTTAATTTGAGCACCCAAAAATGTCAGGTGGTGAAACCAAATATAAGAAAATATATTTATATGTTCCTGTTATTTTTTCTGTGTGAAATTATTATCAAGTATCTCTCAAGTGTCTGTAGTGACTCATACATTTTCATTTTGTGTTTTATTAGTTTTATTTGTGAATAAGATAAATAATTTGATGTTAAAATAACATTTCACATTATTACATTGGTTGTACCACCTGACATGGAAATTGTTCCAGTCACCAATGAAGTGAAAAAACCTTTTTTATCAGTATTTCAGAGAAATCTACAAACTTTTCCACTTGGTCACAAATGTCATTTGGGCTCCTCTGGCTGATGCAGTTTCCTGTTTCCTGTTTTATTCTCTTCACTTTAAAATAAAAGTCTAATGTTACNATTCAATTTTTAGAGTTTAATTACTGTGGATACTTGTCAGGACGGTTGCACCACCTGACATTTTGGGGGTTTGAGGAACCAAAACACAAAAAAAACATGTTATATTTTAATAGTTTAAAGATGTGTTCAAATAACACAGGTTTCATAGAATAAAGAAATACATGTGATGAAATACTCAATTCATGATGGAAGGAAATATTGCACTCGGACACAAAAAAAGGGACGTCACGCCATTGACCCAGATATCTCTCAAAAACCTTATGTTGTAATAGTACAACTCTGGGTCCTACAGGATTAGACTGGAGTAAGTTATAGGTCAAAATATCATCATTGCCAAATCCAGTTTCGGATATGACCCACTTATGCCTCATCCACATGTAAACAGAGTTTATGGTCACAGAGGATGAAACCCCTTCAAATTTAAGATCCACAGAAGCTCGATTTTTATTTTATTGTAGACAGAAAATAAAGTTCTGGAGATGATTTCACACCTGCATGAGGCACCAAGATGGCCTTCTACCGGTGTGTTTACATCAGCTTACATAGTCAGGGTTAATTGCATGTGAGGAGGTGGTGGTCCCATTCTGGGTTGGTTCATTGGGGTCACTCTGCTCCCTTTAGCCCAGAGTCCTTTAGCATGTTAATATGAGCCTGAATGATGATGTCATGTTTCAGGCATCTGGACAAACATGGAGTCATTAGACCAAACTGTAAAGTTCTGTGTTTGTCTGCAGTAAATGGAGCTATTAACATGTGGGAAATTCCTCTTTACTGGACATGAATACATGATGAATGCAGGATGAAGAGCCACTCAGATCCATTCACTTGACCTCACTCTGACTTTACTCTGCCCGTCTCCCTGTCACGCACACTTGTCTCTTTGTCTTTGCTCTCTTTTGTTGAGTCGTCCTCTCTCCTTCACTGATGCTCTTCTCTTGGATCATCTTGTCATTCCGCAGAAACGTGATTACATATCATTTCCTCTCAAATGTCCTCTGAGTCTTCTTATCCAGCACTTCAGTGTTTCTCACTCTCACAGCTAAAGCCCCTCTGAGAGTAAGTACACCCCCCACTCCGTCCTAAACTATTGTTGTGGTGTGTTTGTAGGTCAGCTGACGTTCATGTTTTCGTTTCTGCAAGTAAACAATCAGAAGTTGAGCGGATGGCTGATCAAAGCTGAATCGATCTATTCCCACAGCACAGCCCTGACGATCATTTCATTAATGACATTAGCAACGTGCCAATCAAAGTGTGACTGTCCTCAGTCTGCGTGAAGATGACCTCACTGGGCTTCAGAGTTTCTGTTAGGAATCAGGACAACAATACTCAGGCAGCAACAGGCCTTCATGCTTCTGTTCCACATCATATTAATGGAGACAGATTTTCAGACAGTGTTTGTTCGCTGGAGTGTAGTAGACAACCCAGAGAATCATCAAAATAAGTGGATAACAGAACTAAAAGGGGTAATAGTGAGACCTCGTCTTCTGTCCTATCTGTTTTTGTTATTGTTATGATAATTCTTGAGTGACTGCTACTTAAATGTACAGAACGAGATGTGCAGAAACATTTTAAGCTGAAGAACAAGCAAAGAAAACAAATAAACAGTGCTTTAAAAACTAAAGTTGTCATCACAGGTTTCTCACTCTGCTTGCTCTGTGTTACGTGACAGGTCAATACACCTTTCCTTGACTTTTAGGAAACATGAAGTTACCTCGTGCTAATCTAATCCAGCTGAAAACATTCACCAGAACACTTTTACACACACACACAGAATAAAACCCATTAATTACAGCTCCCTCACTAAGTAGGCTCAAAAGGAAGTTTTTGTTTGTAACACAGCATTAGTTTCTGTCTGATCCCCAGAGGAATAAACTTTCTATACAGCACTGTAATGCACGTGCAGGAAATTGGTTAAGCCTGCAGAGCTGCAGTGTGTGTGTGTGTGTCTGTGTGTGTTTGAGTCTGTACACAACAGTGAAAACCAATCACTTCCCTCTCAATTTCCCTGCGTTGACCTAATTATTTGTCATAATTCTCTCCTCTGGCACTTCCTCTGTTCTCTGAAGCAACAGGGTGTGACTTCTTGGCCTACATACAACAAAGAACGTGTGTGGGGACGGCTTGAACTTGGTGTTTGACCAGGCATAAATCAGTCATTCAGGGGTTGTTGTGGCAGAAATGCCAGTTCAAACGAGCGTGACCAAAAACAATGAGAATTTAACTCTTTCTTGGTACAAAACTCTGGAAAGATGTATGTTGAAAGCTGAAGTTGTTGGATGAACTCACAAAGAATGAAGATGGAGTGGGTTTGTGCAGTGGAAATGTTAACAGTATATTGAGAAAAACAATTATTCATTCTTGTAAGATTTTGCATATAACTTAACTGAGACAGAGATGAATGTCCTGTCATTGAGTATTGGAAAATAAATTGTCCTTGCTGAAAAATTACACAATTTTTTTCACCTTTGGATCTTAAAAGGTTCTTAGTAGTTTCAAAATGCTGAAAAGAGACATGGAAATGAGACAAAATAAAAATAAAGTAAGCAAAACATCAATTAAAGGTCAGTACTCTGTTCATCAGCTCATTAAATATGGAAGAGCACAGCCTTTAAAAGACAAAATCATCATAAAAATGTGGATTTAAGGTCATTTTCTGTCAGGTATTCTCACTGTCATGAACTCCTGATGGTAAAGACTAAAAATCTTTCTCTCTTTGAACGTGGTTGGATTGTTGAGCTGCATAAGAAAGATCATCCACAATGCAACGTCCTCACTGCTGAGGTTGGACGCAGGAAAACAGACATTTTGAACTTCCTCAAAGATCCTGAGGGTTATAGAACAAAAAATTCAGAGAGTGATCTTAAAGTGTGCATGGAATATTTTAGAAAGTTTACATCTAGAATTAAGGTGTTGTAGATAGAATGACGGATGAGAAAGCATGTAAAGTATATAGGCTGAAGCTTTCACAGTGTTTTGGTCTGGCCAGTCTGTCACTACCTGCTGATATTACAAAAGACTTTCTAAGACCAAGAGTTGTGAAAAATCCCACAAAATCCTTTTCCTTTATGGACTCTTTTGCTGTTTTTTAACAGTGTTAGCCACACAATCACTCAGCTGGTTGGTATGGTTGCTCTTTATTTCAAGAACACTGGTCATGATTCACAAGTCTAAAACAACTGAAGTGTGAACCTGTCCTGTGCTGTCCATTTGGTCATTAGCTAGCCTCTCTTTGATCCTTCTATCTTGTGTGTGTTATGGTACTTTGTAGCTGATATAGCATGTTACAATTTTTCCAGATTCCAGAAAAGTTGTAATTATAGGAAACATAATTACCAATCACTACAGGGCTTTGTTGTTGAAAAGTTTAGCTACGTTTTGAAGAGGGCATGTTGGTGGCCATGCAGATCTACAATATAGGCAATGGGATTGATCTGACGCAGACGTATAAACCTGGCTTTAGCATTGTTTTTGGTGTGTCATGTCCATATCATAAAATCCTTCCAATAATTTTAACAACGATGTAGTAGGGCTTGGCCAAACAGCACAAAAAATAATCACAATATGTTTTTTCATATCATCTGATCTCCATTATTATTGTAATTTTTCATGTTATTTTTAAACTCCTATTTTTACTGAAAACCAAAGAAACTAGAGATTAGTTTAAATTTTATTAACGTACCATCCAAATAACGAAGCAAAAACATTTTGCTCATTTCCAAGACCCATAATAAACAAATTGCCCCCTTGAGAATAATGACGACTCCTTAAAATGCAAACATTATCATTATCATAAAGAAATTGTGCATGTAATTATTTTTCTTGTCTTTGAATATTGCTTGCGCAGCGCAGTAGCGGAAAAAGATGACACGGTTGATTGCTGCAGAAATAGGTCCACTCCCAGACATTTTTGATCAGATAAATATGCTCACAGCTGATCATCGTAATCAACCTGAAGTTTATCATGATCAGGAATCACAGTCATATAATCATTCAGCCGTACAGTGTAGTAGAGGTATATGTGTTTTATGAGGACACAATTTCCAGGTAGAGATTGTTTTGAATGCAAAGTGATCACAGTTTGTTACAGTGACGGTTGAACTTGAAAGAAAATTTGAAATTGAATTGTTTGCCTGATCATAGCCCTCAAGTGGTTCAGAGGTTCAAGTCCAACCTGCTGCTTCTTTCCCACATGTGACTCCTCTGAACCTTGAGTACACATTCAGTTTAGGATCTTATGAGTTTAAAGTTACTGTAAAAAGAAAAGTTAAACTTCTTTAAAGTGAGAGAAGTTCAAGGAGGCAGTCAGATAAACTCACATTGAGAGTATAAAACTCGTATCAGATCTGACCTTTACACGGTTAAAGGCCTTTTCTTCTCACCTTGAGAAGTAAAAACACAGCGTGACCCCTCCTGCTTCCTCAGCTTCCTCTGAGATAGAGCCTAATTCACCAGCACCCTGAGGAGACGCTTTGTCTATTCCTGACTGCTCTCTCTCTCTCTCTCTCCCCCTCTCCAATCACCCTCCCTGTCTAATTGAGTTTATCCATCACAGTTGATCTTGGGTCAGAGGAAATTAAAAGCACTTTGCAGAGAAGGAGCAGTTTGTGTGTTTTCTCTTGAAGCGGAGTTTTATTTTCTAAAAGTTCAATAATCACAGACCTGTTCGCTCAGAGGAGAGAAATCCATCAGCAAAAAAAAAGCAACAGCCTCATTCAAGTCAACTTCATAATTAGTTTGGAGTTCACTCTGCTATTTCTGCCTCTGCCTCCAGCACACACTCACACACACACACACACTCACACACACACACACACACACACACACAGGAGCGATGTAGTGATTTATTTCTGGGCTGTATCATGGGATCCTCCATAAAAAGCCTGACGTAGGACAAGTCTCAATCATTTTGGTGAGCTTGTGGATGAAACTTGGAACACAGACTCTAGTTTAACTTTCCTTTGGCTGCTGCTGTTTCCTCTCATGGTTCCAAACACACACCAAGTACAAATTTGACCCATAAATAGACATGTTTGTGTGTGTAGATGAGGCTACCTACTGACAGTCTGACATCACACAAGTGAAGCAGATGAAATGAAATAATTCATGCAAACCTGATGAATATGTTTCCATCAAAGTGTGTGTTTCATTTTGTATCTAATGTGACTTTCATGTGTTTGTGTTCAGTGCTGCTGGAGGAGAGATCTTCAACCAGTGTGTGGCAGATCGAGAGGACGAGGCTTTCACTGAGGGCGACGTGAAGAGGCTGATGAGGCAGATTCTGGAGGGAGTCTCTTTCCTCCACCAGAATAACGTCGTCCACCTCGACCTCAAGGTCTGCACACACACACACAACTCACCAAAACACATTTTTCTCTACCAAATTCAATACATTCAACAACAAAGTCTGTTTTAAACCACATCTTAGTTCATCAATTAGATCAACTCCTTCATTCTCTGTCATTCTCTCTCTCAGCCTCAGAACATCCTGCTGACCAGCTGCTCCCCTCTGGGTGACATCAAGATCGTTGACTTTGGTCTGTCCAGGATGGTCTGCAGCCATCAGGAGCTCAGAGAGATCATGGGGACTCCAGAGTATGTTGGTGAGTCAGTTCTTCACAGCACATTTCCTGCCTCAGTGATGACTGTCGTTCAGAGTAATAATCAGTCTGTTTGCGTTCATTTTTCCAGCTCCTGAGATTCTAAATTACGAGCCAATCAGCACGGCGACAGACATGTGGTAAGACAAACTGTCCTGGACATCTACATTTCTTTAAAGGGTGTCAGATCTCTTCTTTTCATTCAGCAGGGACATACACTGCCTGAAAAAAGGTCACACACTCTCATTGCCTTGACTGCACATCCCAAAGATTCTCAATGGGGTTAAGGTCTGGACTCTGTGGTGGCCAATCCATGTGTGAAAAAGATGTCTCATGCTCCCTGAACCACTCTTTCACTATTTGAGCCCCATGAATCTTAGTATTGTCTTCTTTGAATTTGCCCGTGCCATTAGAGAAGAAAAAATCCATTGATGGAATAACCTGGTCATTCAGTATATTCAGGTAGTCAGCTGACCTCATTCTTTGGGAACATACTGTTGCTGAACCTTGACCTGAGCAACTGCAGCAACCCCAGATCAGAGCACTGCCCCCACAGGCTTGTACAGTAGACCTCTCTTCTTACCCTGATGCACCCATCACTCTGGAACAGGGTAAATCTGGACTCTCAGACCACATGACCTTCCATTCTCCCACATTTCTTCCTGGAAGACGATGGTTTCCCGCCCTCCCTTCAGTTTTAAATAATGTGTTGGACAGTTTTTAACCCAATTTTAGTAGTTTCTGCATCAATCTCTTTCAATGTTTTCCCTGCTTGATGCCAATGATCTGACTCTTTTTAAACAGACGTACATCTTTTCCACAACCACAGGATGTGTCTTTCTCCATGTTTATTTAAGAAATGAGAAGTTACTGATTTCATCAGCTGGGGTTTAATAACTTGTTTCCAGCTGAAAGATAATCACCAATACAGTCATTATCCAATAGGAGGCTTGTACCTATTTGCTTTGTTAAATCCAGGTGGCGACTTATTTTTTTTTGGCCAGGCAGCGTATAACATTTAATTATTGACATCACTTGACACATTACCTGACATTCACCAATCAGCCATAACACTGTAACTTCTGACAGGTGAAGAAAATAATGTTTAATATCTCCTCGTGTCTGGTTAGTCAGCAGCAAGTAAACATTTTTTTGTTGTAAGCAGAAAAAACGGTCTCACCAGAGGATGTGAGCAACTTTGTCAGGGACTAAACTAGAGCAGTGAGACAACTGGGTCAGAGCATCTCCAAAACTGCGCGGTATGTTCCCACTCTGAGTCAGAGACTGGGAATGAGCATGTAAACATCCAAACTGGACCACAGAGCACTGAAGAAGTTGACAACTACTTCAGGACTTTGACTTGAGCTCCAGATCTTAATCCAATCAAGCATCAGAGTGATCACTGAATAACTAAGTCTGACCCATGGAGGGGAGGATGATGTCTGATGTTTACAGCCCCCTAGTGGTGGGACTAGAAAAGAGTCTGTGTCAAAACTCAACATTCTCACTGCTTCTTTTGTTAGACAGTGACTACATTAAAGAGGATATTTTTAACTTGTGGTTGCAGAGTCAGCGATGTGGTTTTATTGCTCTTGTTCTGGAGTGTTTCAGAAATAGAGGGTCAAACCAGAAACTTACTTGGCTAGTAATTAAGAGAATCTCCAAAATGAACTTCCTGTGTCTTTGAACAAGGAATTTGACCCTGATAGATTTAAAAGATCTACATAGTGGAGCGGTTTGTCAGTGGGGAATCGAAGTTTCAGAGTTAAAGGGTCATTATATGACATATTTAAAACAGCCTGTAGTTTACCAAAGTGCTTTGCTACAAATGGGCAGTAATCATAAAAGCTATAAAAACATAAAACTGTAATTAAAACAACCTTTTTTTCAACTCTCTTGGCCAAAGTGGAGCCAAAGGAGGTTGTAACTACAACTCAACAACACTAACGTTAGACAGTTGGAGTGAAGATACAGCCAAATCATCTCACTTCTTATCTTGACAGAGGTGTTTTCTTCGAAGAAATTCATTAGAGTCCATAGAAACCACTTATTACAGCCTTTGTGGGTAATGTGGGAGCAGTTTCCCTTTCTGCTGAAAAGAAAAATAGTCCATTTCAGATTTATTTTTGATAAACAATAACTTCTGGTGTAAGATTAAAAAATCAGATGTGATGATTTTGATGTGATAAATTTCCATAAAAACAGGACCGTGAAATCTCACCATGGATTTGTTATTTTTCTGAATGAATTTAAAATGTTCCTTAAACCAATGAAAATGGTAAAACTACCAAAAGCACAAACTGTACAATCTCTTAAAAGATCTCCTTTCTCAAATATAACTACTATTCTCTTCCCATGCTTTATTATATTTATTTATCTATTTATTTTCATCTATATTTGATTTATCGTTCATTTAAATTCTCTGTTATTGTTCCTGTAAAGTCATCACTGGTTGATATGAAGTACTTCATCTGGATATCTCTTTGTGGATCAATATCTGAAATGTCAAATATTCCCATGGTTTGTTTTGTACATTGATGATGAAGTTAAGCATAAAAAAGGAAATAAATTCATCAAGTAGTTCTGCTTTCTGAAACTAACAAACCAGAGTAGTTTAAGACAAAACAGACCCAACAGAACAGTCAGACTGCGTACTACATTCGAAAAACTCAAGATGATGTGTATTTAAATCACACAATATTTCTCAAAATTGAAAGTGGAAATTAAGTCACAACTATATGACTGAAAACACTTTTTCCATTTCATTGTTTTTTTTAAATAAGTCACATGCAGTGTTACATACATACACTTAACTTGAAAACACAGTGGATCAAGTCACTTGAACTAGTGTTACAAAGAAACTATTATTCTTGTATTCCCTTTGATAATGTATTGAAAACATCCTGACCTGCTGTGAAGCTTACTCATTTAACACATGAGGAACAAAGTGCTTTGAGTTACTGACAGAACAACAATAAGTGAAAAAAAAGTCACATATTTCTCTTGCCACTGTCTGAACTGAAAGACTACATGAAAAAAAAAGTACAAACATTGTGCCCTATGTCACTGAAAACTGTATTCTACTTCCAACTCGGCTAGAATATAAATTTTGATTTTTTCAAAGAAATTGATACTAAGATTTGAAATATCAGTATTATATTGGAGGTCAAAATATCATGATATGTTGATGAAACGATATTTTTTCACATCCCTAGGGGCATGCGGTGCTTACCACTTAGACTTCCTTTCTTGTCATTACACAAACTACACATCAGTGCATTCACAGTGCAACCCCAGTGTATTTGGCTTCCTGAAATGTCATCACTGTAGAGTTTGAAGTTAAGTGGTTGAGTTGGTGAGTAAATACTGCGAGAGTCTTTATGTATAAAGAAGGGATAAAACGAGCTGAACACAGACAGGTAATCATGAAGTGACCTATGACTGTTGACAGACTTCTTACAAGGGAATATCACACTGAACTGAGTTAAGTCATAAAACTTGAGTGATAGTTTTGATATAAATTGATATATGCAAAAAAGTAAATTAAATATTAGACAGAAAATATTGCACTGATGAGAGAGAAAGTGTGTAACAGTCATTACAGCTGATCCTGAGAAGTCAATTCATTTGTTGTGCCCATACAGTTGTTGTTGAAACCTTCCCCTCTGGTCTTGTTAACAGGAGTATTGGTGTGCTGGCCTACGTGATGCTGACAGGAATCTCTCCGTTCTTGGGTGAAGACAAGCAGGAAACGTTCCTCAACATCTCCCAGCTCAATGTGAGCTACACGGAGGAGGAGCTACAGCAGCTGGACCAGGCCGCTCTGCCCTTCATCCAGATGCTGCTCCGCAAACAGCCTCAGTACGTCAGCACCACCCACCTCAAACACCCAGAGCATCCCACTGTGAAACTGTCCACAGCTGAATTAACATCTGTGTCTGTGTCTGTGTCTGTGTCTGTGCAGGGACAGGGCCACAGCCGAGCAGTGTCTCAAACACCCCTGGCTCCAGTCCTCTGACTGTCAGATAACCAAGAGGATTGAGGAGATCCTCCCCGTGGAGGACCAGGAGGCTCCAAGCTCCACCAGCAGCTCCACCAGCAGCCCCGAACCCCCCAGCTGCAACACCACAGCCGACGAGGAGGAGGAGGAGGAAGGCTCGGTGACAGAGGAGCTGATCGTGGTGGCTGCTTACACCGTGGGTCAGTGCCGCCAGTCCACCTCCTCCTCAGAGAAGGAGGCGCTCACTGCCAAGCAGAAGGTCATCTCCAAGCGCTTCAAGTTTGAGGAGCCTTTCAGCGCCCTGCAGGAGGTGCCAGGAGAGTTCATCTTCTGACCTCAGCCGCATCATGACGGGTGTCAAACACAGACCCTCTGAATAAAGCTCCTCCCCACATGTGTCCTGTATGTGTGTTATCAGACACAGCTGTGCAGAGCATCTGATATATTTAAGCTTTCAAATCAAGTGCATTAACGGGCACACACTCACATTTCACTCTCTTCAAACACACACAGCAGCTGCACGTCTCTGTATGCTTTGGTTTGCTTGTTTGTTTGCATGTTTATTCACCCACAGCTGCTGACAGTGAGACACACTGACAGTCTTTGGAAACTTCTCCTTTCACCATCTTTTTTTCAAGAGCTGCCATCTTACATGAAATTCAAACTTTGTGCAATGTAAACTTAAACTGAATGAGTGTGTTTTTAAATACTGATGTTCTCATTCTTAAAGGTACAGTGTGTAGTTATAAGTGTCTCCTGGATGTAGAATGTTTCAGTCAGCCTTCCATTTTGCACCACCATGTTTCTGCTAGACCACAGTATGGACCGACTAGTAACTAGGGATGCATGATAATGGAATTCTGGCCAATTTGCTGTTATTTTCCAACTCATTAGCCAATCACCAGTAATGATAATTCTCCCGCATACCTAATTGCAGAGATCACCAACTCTCTTCTGCATTGGAGGTAGCGCGCAGTGATATGATGCATACTCTCATCACGTTATATATACATTATTAATTTTTCAAGCAAAAAAAAAAAAACTTGATTATGTTGAAATGCTGAGCATAGCCTTTCAATATTAAGCATTTGCTGATAGAAAGTGCTTGACATTGAAATAAGGCTCAGCATTTCAACGCTGAGACTTCCCTGAAAGGAAAAGCTGTAGTGTTGAAATGCAATGCTCAGCATTTCAACATCCTGCATTTGCTGATAGGAAATGCAGCCCCCCCTTCTAGTTATGCAATGCTCTACCTGAGTCAATCATAACATTACCCACAACCAGGGACAATTTGGCCAAATTCACAGTTGACAGAGTGAAAAAACAGAACCTCTGCAGGAAACAATGAGCAATAACGCACTGAGTAACCTTTTATTTTGGTAGCTGCTGAGTGGAAATGAAAAATGCACCAGTGAGAGGAGGGAGGAAGAAAAGAGGGTTGGTTACTGTGTGCAAAAGAAATGTTGTTAAATGGTGAAACTGAACTCTTCATACATTACAGGAGCTTCTTGTCTTTGAGGGCCAAACTGACCAGATATCACTCGTTTCCATTTCTCCGCACTGTACCTTTAAGAAAACATGCTCTAATAAAAGTCACTCTCACTTTAGTCCAGATTTTAATGTGTTAGATTACTTTAAACTCATTCTGATCTGATGAGAGCGCAGGAGGACGGCTGAGACTTCACTGACTGATGTAGAGGAGTCAGGTGAAGGTGACGGACTGTCCCCTGTTACAGAGATCAGATCATGTTTCTCATCTTTGTGTCTCTCTGTCAGAGTGTATTCTGACAGCTGTTCCACTTTATAATCTTCCTACAGGACGTAAGCTTTGTGTAAATAGCACTCACAATGACTGGAGGGTTGATCTGGAGTTTGGACTGTTTTTTTGTTTTTTTTCACTTATTTTCAAACATTTGAACTTTTATCTCTGACTTTTCTCCCCTGATGTTTGAATTCAGAAGCCAAATCTGTCTGTTTCTGTCCATTTCCTGGTCCAGTCCCCTCCCCTTTCTCTCTGAACAGAACCAGCTCCTGAAAGCCCAGCTCAGTTTTTTTCCTGTCTTACTTTTTATTTGGTGCCATGCTTGGAGAAAATATTTGAAGATTTTAGCTCTTGCTCTTTTTTTTTCAGGATATTTCTGTGTCATATTGCAGATTTATCAAAGCAATATTTTTGAGTTTTGTAATAATTCTGTGTAAATAATTAACAATATAGATGTTTTGGAAAAACGATAGTCACAGTGTTGTGTAAAGAGCCATTTGAAATCTTCCTCTAACATTAGTGAGTGACCTTCTTGTGGTTCATCTCTCCTTGAAGCAATAAACAACAGAGCACTTCTTCTTCTTCCTCCTCTCTTTTCTTCCAGTGGGCTTTTTCTGTACATTTTGTTTATGAAGAAATAAGCTCTGTTACTTTGAGAACTGATTTGTACATGCGGTCTCCTTCTGTAAATAAATATTTCAAAAGAGAGTTTGAGTCTTGAGTAAGTTTCTTTCCTCACACCATGAAGTCAACAACATAAGTACATACATTACATAATTGTGCATGTTTTACCCATGTTCAGCAGGGTCTCATGTCCACTGTGTGCCCTCCCCACTCACAGTTACAGGGTTTGGTTATCAACTTATTTGATAGGTTACTGCTATGACATAAGTTGACAACAGAGTGAGCTACAATAAGTTAAAGTAACTTTACTGAACACCAATATGTCTACAATATTCAGGTTTAAAACAACCATAAACTCAGGGTGCTGATGGATTTCCACTGTTATTGGTCACAACAAAGTCAGTCTGTTGTAGGACGCACATTCAGATATTTCTACACTACTCTCTCACAGTCACAGTGTGTTTTGTACAAGGGAAGAGGAGAAGAGAAGAAGACAAGATGAAGGCACTTGTTGCTTAAAAGGACTGTGAGGACTTTCTAGGTGATAGAGCCATGTTTTTCGGTTTTTTTCCATAGTCTCCCGGCTCTACTCAAGGCTCCTGACTCTCTCCCTGAGGCTGAGTCCAAACTCATTTCAGCTGTTTGGGCTCAGCTCACACTCTTTCAGTCAGGAGCCAGAGCAGAGAGAAGTGAGGATTGGATTGTAAATCGGCTGATAAATAGAGAACTTGACCTTCCAGCTCAGCTCACTCTTCACCACAGCAGTCCAGCACTAAGCCAAGTTACTGCTGACACAGCACTAAGACAGTAATAAAGCAGAACTCAGAGTCAGATCAGACAGGCTGTGACTCCCTATCACCCTACTTCCTCCTCCAATTGTCTTCGTTGCCAGACAGTCCCCAAAGAAAACTACAGAGGGGTCCTCCAGCTGGTACTCCTTCTAGACCCTCACCCTCACCAAGAGACTCCAAGAAGCTAGGTTTTCTACCTGGTGAGGTGACTCTGTCATTTGCCTTTGTGTGGTCTGAATCACTCATGGTCCAGTCTCCTTAAATCAGTTTGCCATGGGGACCCTATCAATAGCTGAAGCCCCTGATAACAACAGAAAATTACTCATCAAGTTTCTTGAAATTAGAATGGTTTCTGAACGCATGAAACTTTGTTGTCCCATTAACAGATGTTTTTTGACTTGTTATAAACAATTCAGACCTCATTCTATCTTGAAATGACTTGAAATGAGACCTTTTTTCTGGACTTGTCAGTTAAATGTGGCTCATATCAAGGATGATAAATCAATTTTCACGCAAAAATAAGACATAATGACTTAGATAAGGGTTTTTGTGGTTGGGGTGTGTTTGATGTTGATCACTGTCTGTGCCACTGTCAATCAACTGTTACTCAACCGTCCACATTTAATGTGAGACTTGTTGTAGACTGAATGTAGCAGAGTCCCAGCAGTATAAGACTGTAACAGTAGGAATTTTCACCTATGGTCCTAGCAATCAAATACTCCTACTTACAGTAATTAGCTTTCTACAGCTGAGGATCACTGTCAGGGATCTACTGCTGAACCATGTTCCCCCCTCACTCACGGTTGCAATAAATGCTATGTTGCAGAGGTAACAAGGGCATTCTAGGTAAAGTTTGTGGGCTGAAGTTTTGCTCAACAGCTGGGAGAGTGTAAGGTGAGCAAAGAGGATATACCTCTGTCTGCTGTGCAAACTGATCGAACACAAATCACTTTGTAGTTTCTTGGCTTAAAAACTGCTGGTAAAATATTAACATGTGTGTGAACAGAAAATGAATGTACATATAGTGAACATTGAGTTGCTGTATTCCCACAGAGCTGATACTGTAAATATCCAGCAGAGTACTGGTAAAACTGCTGCCAGTAAAATTCTGTATCTCTACATTTCTACAGCAGGATAATGTAAATTCAAATACAATTATTTACTGTAATACTGTTTTAAAAAGAGCTATTTCAGTAAATAACAGGCAGCAGTTTCACTAGTAATTTTACACGGAAAAGTTTTACAGTGTAGCTTCAGTCTGTTTTTATATTATATTTTGTTTGTTTTTCTAAACATGAAAGTTGTTCTCAGCTCAGATGAAACAATACTTCAAATGTCCACTAGATGGCAGCAGCAGTATTTAAATTCAGAGCATGAGGGTTTAGACTACGGTGCATGGAGGGTGAGGTGTCTTAAACACAGTTTACGTTGCTCCAAATCAACCTCCTGTCTCAGAGGGTTTGACCACAGGTGAGCTCATTAACCACAGTCTATATCCAGAACAAAGCTGACATCTTAACTCTCCATTTTTGTGACCTGAAGCTGTGGTGCAGGTTAATTTTACTCCTTCACTGAGACTCTGACTCAACATGAGACAGCAGACGTCCAGATAATCAACGTGTTTGAAGTGTTTTTATGTTTGTTCTCTTACACAACATGCTTCACTTTTTCATGCCACCCTTATTAGAACACTATTTTTCTTTACATTTGTGAAAAAGTGGTGATGCATTTCAGGTGGTCACATTGTTTTGAATACAGACAGGAGGATGTTGTGATACTGTTTCGATGAGTTTCAGGAAAGTGTCTATAAAAGTCTATAAAAAAATCTATTTTTTCCTTTGGCAGACCTTTACAAAAAGAGTTACTTTCTCTTTTCTGAATAATAAAATCCTACAGACTGTGTGTCTCCTTTGCAGACACAGATATGAACAGTTTTGAAGCGATTTTTCTGTCTTTCTCCTCAGCTGCTCCTGTTTACTGAGCAGAGACCTCTCTCCTCTCCTCCTCTCTGCTGTGGTGTTGGTACACACTCCCAGCAGTGTGTACCTTCACTGAGAGGCTGACTGTAATCTGTGTGCTCTGTGTGTGTGTGTGTGTACACTGTGTGTGTGAGTGTGAGGGCTGTTTCCAGGCAGAGGAGGAGATTTAAACACAGCGAGTCATCATAAATCTCAGCTGAAGGCCTGACTCTGGGGGTTAATGAGGCTGAGAGCACGTCTTAAAGTGTTGCTAATTCAGCAACACTGTACGCTGCTGAATACAGAGCCACTAATTAAAGCTGACACCAATTACCCTCCAGTGTCATGGAGCTCTAACTCCACTCACACACACAGGTACACACACACACACACAGGTAAACAGGGTGAGTGTCCGTGTTATCAGGAGGACAGTGGGCATCAGTGAGCCTCTGTCGTCTGACTTCTCTGCTGTTCATTAGCAGAAGAAAGAAGCTTCTGGAACAACCTTTCAGACCCCAGCAGCAAACAGCTCCTAATGATACACAGCTGCTGCATAATGATACCTAATGAGAGCATGGATCATCAGCTCACTGCCAAACACACATTCTACAGCACTTCTGAGTCTGTTCAGGGATTTTTTTAAAAGCCTCTTTGTAAATATTCTATGATTACAAATGTCTGTCAGGTTTCACATTCACTTTGTGACTCACCTTGTGAACCCATTGGTCTCTCTCTGATGACAAAAAACACAAATAAGCAGAGATGAGAGGCACACAACCTGCTCACATTGGAACCTTGTTGCAGTTTGTTTGCAGTCAGCCTGAAAAATCTGTAATCTGTAATTGTCTTGTTGGCTCAGAAGTAGAAAAAAAAAACATTTTACTCAGGTGCAGAATCTCAGTGTCCACCCTAAACCCTGAGCCCACACAGACTTCATGGAGCTCTCCTGAGAGTAGATGAGCACATGAGACTGTTTGGGCTCCAAATGGTTTGACTCAGAATGAAACAGCACTCTGACACTTCTCACATTACCTGTATGTCATTAAGTAACTCACATGGGCAGCATGAAGAATTATTCTTGAGCAAGTTTTGGTTAAAAAAAAACAAAAAACAAAACTGAAAATTCTACTAATACACTCCTATTGGTCATAACAGTTTATCCACAAAACTGAAGGGAATATGAATATAAAAAAATCTTAATATCTAATTTAACATCACATGAAGGATAAATAATAATTTCATTTAGAGAGCACCTTTAAAAACAACAGTTCACAAAGTGCTTTACAGCAGAGATCCACAATAAAATCAACAAACAAACACTGAGTCAGAAATAAGGCAACAATATTGAAACAAACGATATATAACAAGCAATTCTACAGACCAAACAGAAAGAACCCAGACAATACAAGACCCTATGATGATGAGATCATGAGGACCAGAGGTGAGAAGGCGTAAAAAAAGCAAACAGGAACAGTAGGAAAGATAAAAACAACATAAGTGAAATATAAAGGTGAATAAATCAACTAATATTGGGAATAATAACAGCCAAAAGTTAGAATGCAAATGATAACTCGAATGCTCAACCCATTAAAAATAAAGAAATGGAAATATAAATAATTAAAATAAACTTGTGAATGATTGAATTAATAGATAGATAAATAGATTAGTGAATTATTAAGTGAGTCAAGATTAAGAGGGCAGTAAGAACACAAAAGAGGACAATATTAGGGTGAAAAGATAGTAAGAATGTGCAAAAACATAGATTTGGGCAGATTATGGCTGAATTATGCACTTTTATTCTTGAAGAAAGGCAGACTTATCATTCTGAAGCATCCACAGTGGTTTATTTGCATTTTTTTTGTCTTCTTTTATTTAAAATCATTCACAGTCACCAGATCTCAGTCCAATAAAGCTCCTTTGGGACGTGGAGGAACAGGAGATTCTCATCATGGATGTTCAGACACAAACTTGCAGCAGCTGTTTGATGCTGTTATGACAATATTGAGTAAAATCTCTGAGGAAGGTTTTCAGCAGCTTGTTAAATCCATGACACCAAGAATTATATTTATGTGTGTGCGCATAAATACAGAAAGAGCATAAGTAAATGCTCCAGATGGATCAAAGCCAATTAGATCATCTAGAGATAAACAATTCAATAAGGATAGAAAAAAAAAATGTACTCCGTCCAGATGGAAAAGAAAGAAGCCAGTACAACTTGAACGATTTGAAATCTTAATCTCAGTTTTATTCACTACAGCAGTTGAAATGTTCACAGGGTCAATAACTATATCTGAGCTGAGCTTCATTTACTCTTGAAGTCTTTGTTATTCTGTATCACACCTGAGAGGAGCAGAACCTGTTTGTTCTGTCTGCTGAAGGCTCTCTAAACTGGAACAACCTCTCAGTTTTTACAGCGCACTAAGCCTGACCCTGATGCAGTTTTAATCTTTGAAGGGAGGCCAGAGCGGGCTGGCAGCAGCAGACTGAATTACTGATACTACAGCTCCACCTCCACAGAGACCTGTGGGCAGCTCCACAGACACAAACAGCAGCAGTGATTCAATACTGAGATGGAATCAGCTGGACAACAATAAACAAAGTGAAAACAATGTCCACCTTCAGATAAAGCACAAACAATCCAACGTGAAGAGAGGAGGAAAAAAGTCAACAGCAGAGAGACTAAGAACTGAACACCAGAGACAGAGATTAGATTATTTCAGTCCTTTATAAAAAAAAAAGTCTCTTACTTTCATATGATTTAAGGCTGTCTGAATCTCACGTTTTCAAGCGTCAACAGCTATTACTATCTTTTTTTCAGTCTCAACAAAGTGCTGAGTCACCTGCTTTTTGTTCAATATTTCTCCATCTTCACCCTGACTCTTAGACAGTGGCCTCCATCAGGTCCTGTGTTACGTCATAAGATCTGTTTGGAGAAAACCACACTGTAAAATATAATGTCTTAACTTAAAAAGTAAATGCAAAGTTGTTGCCTTAAAAAAGAAATGTATGTGAACTTAGAAAAAGTAGATTTGATTAACTTATTTTTTGTGAGTTTTCAGTACTGAAATGAGCTTAAATAAATTATATTATAGTAACTTATACACGCAAAATCATTGCTCAGGTTGACCATGAGTGAGGAGGGCAGGCAGTGGACATGAGACCCTGCTGTACATGGGTATATCACATTGGTGACACAGGCTGTCTTTGCCCTGGTATAGACTGGTGGTCTATGCTCCTGGACTTTGTCCAGCTGTTAATGGCATAGACTGGATGTCAAGGTCACCAATAAATGTCATTTTCTTCTGTAGAGGAAATCCGGATGAAAATTCTGGTGAAAGTTTTGCATTAGCCTCTAAGTAGAACAAGCATTTTCATTTGCCCACTAAAGCTGCCCATCATGTGCTAAGTGTTGAATTATGGTGTATGGCTGTACATCATGGAAAAAAGCTAGCAGGGGATGTCAGTCTACACATTGGAGTGGGGACAGCCAGTCTACACCACTGAGCATGGGTGACTCGTGCATGAGTCACCCATGTACAGCAGTGTCTCATGTCCACTGTGTACCCTCCTCATTCACGGTAAAAGAGTTTGGTTATGAACTGATTTGACAGGTTACTGCCATGACATGAGTTGTCAGAACTTAGATCTTTTAAGCTTTAACAACATTAAAATTTATGGTCAACTTTACTTGGAAATTTTAAGGCAATCGGTTTTCCACATTTTTTTTTAAGTTAAGTCAACAAAAGAAAATTATCTTTGCTGAATTTAAGAGAGTAGACTCAACAGATTGAGCTAAAATAAGTAAAGGTAACTTTTTGTTTTAAGTAAGATTCACTATTACATTTTACAGTGCAACCCTGTCATTTTTTACATCACAATTTTACAGTGACCCCAAAGACATTTTCTTTCTGGAATTAATGTCTCAGCAACTGTATACAGCTTCAGTGCTCAGTCACTAACTGCCATAACCAGTGGTGTACACAGGCATTTCAAGGGGCAGGGGCCAAAAGAAAAAAAAAAGTGAATACAGTGTTTGTTTTGGCTTCCAAGAGGTCAGTTACCTTGTTAAAACATAACATGGATCGATTAGTGTGATTCACCAACCAGGAGGGTACTTCAGCATTTGTTTCAGCTCCCAAGAAAACAGTTTGGTGCACATTTTGTCTCCAAAAAGGGCATTTTAGAGCGTGCTTTTTGATCAGCTGCCCCCTCTCTGTGAAAACCACTTAGGACAAATCTTTGTTGTTAAAGCTCAAAAATTTTGAATTTTCCCTCTTAATTTTATTTTCAATACTTTATGTGACTGTAAGACGCCATCGTAGTGTTTGAGTTCTACTTGGAAGTGTCTTTATGAGGCGAGGCGGGCAAAGAAATCTTTCCATTTGTTTCCATTTATTTCATACTGACAACGAGTTTGTGTTTCCACTAGTCCAAGTTAGGGAACTAAAATAGCTGTAACTGTGCAGCACCATAATGTATTACAGTACTGCAGCAGACGGAGGATGACAGAGATGGAGAACAAAAGGAGGCGATCTGATGGAGAGAATATGTTTTCTGTTTGGTCTTTCTTCAGATGAAGCCAAAGTGATGTTTCATGACAAATGTTCAAATGACTCCACCTGTTTTGTGCAGCTAATGACAACGGGAGCTGCAGGTTTGGGTTTTGAGCTGAAAACGACCTCTTCCACTACTTATTCTTATTCTTCTTGTCTATTTCCAGAGTGTTGGTTTTGCTCCGTGTAACAACCTTTTCCACGCCCTGTGGATGCAAGCTCAGGTTATCTGAGTTCTTCAGCACTGTTCACAAGACAGTTAATTATTTAAGGATGAACAACTTAATTTCATGTAATCTAACAGTTTGTTATTTTCATATCTACCTGCAGAAATGAACCTCATCTCTGCTATATCATGTCATTTCTCAGATGCCTGTGGGTAGAGCTCTCTATGTTCTCCAGGGGGCGCCATTTGCTCCCTCTGCTGACAGCTGCTTTCTCAAAGGGAAAGTCAGATCAGAAGTACTGCTTTTAATCTGTGGGTAAACATTATTTTTAAGCTGAATTTATTGGTTACTCCGCTCTGTCTTACTTTAAACTACACAAGTTAATCATCATGTCTCTTCAGTTTTGATTAAATTAGCTTTCACGTTTTTCTCATTTCTTCTTGGTTTTGTCAGCTTTTAGTTTGTTGTACCATTCTCTGTTTCGTGTTTCTCATGTCTGTGTACTTTAGAGCAGTGTGCACCCACTGAGGAGTCATGCACTCGGTTTGTTAGTGGTTCATGGATGTGCTAAAGTCCCTGCAGTGAGGAAGACTGTGACTGTTCTTGAAGAGATTGCTCCATTTTTCTCAGCCACAGGTGACAGAAAAGCTTGAGCAATCCTGAATGAGGACAGCAGGGACACCTTTGATGTCAGACACCAGGTGAGGCTTGAGAGCAACAACACTAAAGGCCTAATCTACTAAAGGTTTGTGTGTATAAAAAAAGTGTGCAACCTTGATACTGCACCCAAAGCTGATTTACTAACCAGGTGCACCATGAATTACGTCTGTCAAATAAGCAGAATAGCATGTGTAATCCATTTAACCTGTCTGCCTTCATGAATATTAAAAATATATGCAGATTGTCAGAACATGCAAAACGCTGAGCAGAGGAGATATAAATGTTATTACTTAGCACCTGTTATGTGATTTATCAAACCTGAAACTGATTGTGGTCTTTGTTTTTGCAGCTATATTTACCACCTTTGAAAGGCAGATGCAGACTGGCACAAGGTTACACACATTTGGCTGCAGAGTGGCGACAAAAAGGTACAAGTGATTTGACAGACAAGGGGGAGAGTCAACATACTTGGACTGTCAGAAATGAAAATAGTAGAGTCATATAATCTGTCCAGGAATGCCACTTTTGAGCTGCTGGATGAGCTAAAGGCTGTCACAAAAAGGAGCAGTGCCATATCACCTATGGATAAATCCTTGCAGCGCTGCAATTTCTTGTGTCTGGATCATTCCAGCACACTAGCACAGTTAGTGTTGGAGTCTCGTAGAGTACTTTTTCTGTTGAGCTGTCCCAAGTGTTGAATGCTTATTATTATTTTCCCCATTGAGCTACACAGAGTGTGCTCATCTGTGAGTGTGTTTTGTGTGCGTACATATGTTTCTGTGTCTGTGTGCATCGGGGCGGAACTCTACTGTTTGTGATACAGAGAGCAGAGGAGAATTAAACGTGCAATCATGAGGCAGAAATGACAACCCGTCATGTAAATAAGACAGATAGTGTTCAGGCAATGAAGTCTGTTAGACAAAAGAGCAAGATTTAAACCTGAGCTATAAAAATAAGAATAGTAACCTTACATCACTTCTGCTGTGATCCAGCGCTGGATGGGGAACCAACGATTAATTTTCCCTGTCCACTGTGGTGTTGGATGCACTAGATATTACTCTAGGTGTGGCACTATGCTGTTATATATATCATCCTGCCTTTTTTGACTTGTTTTATTAGAATAAAAAAAAAATTCTCTTCACAATGAAACAAGATTTTGCCATCAAATAGCCTTTTCCCCAAAAATCTGTCTTTGAAAAGGGGGTCATCTTATATCTAGGATGCACTGTAAAAGAAAAAAAAAAACAAACATTATAAGCACTAACAGCAAAGTTTCCAAGCAGACACCGTAAAATTAAAGTTATTTTTTGTAGTTTTGTATTATAGTGTTTGACTGTAATTTTACAGTATCCATTTGGAAACTTCGCTGCCAGTGTTTTTACCATTTCTTTTCTTTTCTTTTTTTTTTTTGCAGGCTAATCTCTGGAATTTCATAGTATGAAGTATTTATTTCAGGAACCAGCAAATTTATTTACGATAGGTTTTTTTCTTACAGTGCAGTCTCATATTCAGATCAATACAATAGATCACCTGCAACACACCCACTAATAGGTTTTACATAATGTTAGTTTGCACATGCATTTTAGTGTCTGTTGTTTTGGATCTTAGCACATCAGCCCGTAAAGGTCTGAAGTTCAGTGCTGTTCATTCTACTTTTAGGAAACAGAGCACACCTCTATCTCTGGTGAAGCCTCTGACCTCGGGCAAAGTGTAGATTTCTTCAGGACCATTATCACTGCTGTGATCACAGCTGTATCCTCAGTTCTATGCAGCCCCTCACCAAATATCTGCAGGCTACAAACCTGAACGTACTGTCTGTGTCAAGAGGTCAGAAATGTCTGTGATGTTAGAGCCCAACAGAGATGTGAGCAAGGTTTAAGTTAGTGCTTACAAAAGGCATCTGACCCAGTTAAATCTGATGTGGGTGTCAAAATCTGGACTTCACACATTTGAAACATTGGCCCCAGCCCTGCCACTGTCACTGTGATTACGTCCATTTCCCCAAGTGAGATCTCAAGTGTTTTACTTGTTTTTGTAGTTTAGATTTCCAGCATTAATATGGGTATTTTTTCTTCTTAAATTAAAGTTCTTTGTTTCATCTCTGCCTTAGAGTCTGTTGTTTGGGTTCTTACTCTCAGCCCTGTCATTGATTCTTGGATCAAAGCCTCTGAAAACAGTCAGCCTACGTAAAATCTTTTCTTACTCAAACACGAGGAGGGCATAGTTAATGAAAAAGTTCAGCGAGTGTTGCTTTGATCAGCAGCTTTTCATGTCCTGTTTCTCATTCAGCTGATCTGAATAAGCAGGGACTGGAGCACAGAGCCAACATTAGCATGAAGGATGACAAAGAGCCCGAGACATCATGAGTGACAACATCACCTCCCAGGTCACACTCATCTATCTACCTGCTGCTGCTGCTGTCGGCCCCCATGTCTGCATCATACATCAGCTTCAACCAGACACACACACACACACACACTCACTATCAGCTGTGTGACATTAGCAGGGTGGTCCACAAACATCTGACGGAGAAAAGTCTTCAAGTTTCACCACAAGAGAAAGTAGCAGACTGCACATGCTCAGATCTGTTATAAAGACTCACAGCATGTTGATGTTGATGAATTACACCTGATGGGGTTGTAAAACTAAACCAGCTTATTAACCCACAGTAATTACACTGGGAAATAAATAGACAGGGTTGTAGGATCACATTCAGCCTTGTTCTATTAATTATTTCAGTTGATGGTTGATTCATTGTGATACAGCTCTGGTGATCCACTCCACGTTAACACCAGCTGATTTAACTCAACAATCTTCTTCATCTCAGGAGAGGAGAAATAATGCCTGGAAGAAAAAAATCACTGGAGCATACGAGCAGTTTTTTCTTTTAATTTAAGGAGAAAATAAGTTAATTGAAAGTGAAGCTAACTTTATTTGCACCTTTAATTCACTGTGAGCTCCAGTGAGTTGTTTTCCTTAATTTTATGCTTTTTGAACAGGCGTTTTTGTCTTCGATCATGTTGAGTTACAAAACAACACAAGGTCATTTTTTGTGAGGTATGTTTAATAAGTCCATTAGACTTGGATAGTAAATTTGCAAGAGAGGATTAGGGCCATGCTAGAACAAAAAAAAAAAAGAAAGAAAAAAAACGTAAATTCACAAGAGCAATCGCATCCACAAAAGCTTAATCCACAAAATCAGTGAGGTCTTTTTTTTTTTTTGTCCTCGTTTTTTCCCGTTAAATTTTTTATGTACGTTTGTGTATATTGTCCCCTGAACTGTGTGAGACGGAGCTTCTGTTTTAATGCAAGACGAATTTCATATCTAGTATCTGACAATAAAGAATCATCATCATCATCATCAAATATACAAAAGTAACGTTAAAAAATGCAAAATTAACTTTGAAAACTTACAAGAATAAAAGTGTAAACTTATAGAAATCAAGTTGTACATATGTCTACATACATTATTTTCAAATGTTTACGATTTTATCCTCTCAAGTTTGTGACTTTATTTTTTATGAGTTTTTGACTCCAACTTTATTCTGGTATATTTTCAACTTTCTTCTTTTATGTTTATGACTTTATTCTAGTAACCTAACAACTTTGCTCTTGTAAGTTTTTACTTCATTCTCATAAATGTATAACTTTTTTCCCAAAAGTTTGACTTTATCCTTGTAAGTTTAGCACCTTTCTTGTATGTTCTCGACTTCATTTTGTATATTATTATGATCATTATTGTATATTCATTGTGTAAATTACAACTTTATTCTTGTATGTTCACAACTTTATTCTCGTAAGTTTATATGTATGTTTATGACTTCATTTTGTGTTTGCAACTTCATTCTTCATTCTCATATGTTTATGACTTTATTTTAGTGTGTGTACAACTTTTTCCTTCTAAGTTTAAGAATCAATTTTTGTATATGTATGACTTTATTCTCATAAGTTTATGACTAAACTTGTGTCTTTATGGCTTTATTCTCATAAATTTGTGAGGTTAATCTCATAAACTGTCTCTTTTTTTTCCTCTGTTGGCCCTAATCTTACTTACAGTATAAGACCATGGGATTAAAAAAAGAATTTCAAGTGTTAACCCAGCGATATTATTAGATAAATGTGATCATTCAGAGTTGGTTTGTGTTTTATCTGTTAAGTTTCCCTTTAGCTGTTGTTTTGGTTTTGTGACATACACCTGTGTTGTGTATCTCTGTGTTTTGGTCTTGTGTTTCTTTAGTTAACTATGTTTCTCTTTAGTGTTTCTTGTGTTGTATTTCTCCTGTGTTTTATGTTCATGTAGAACCTGTTCCCTGTGTGTCTGGTTATTTTTCTTGATGCTCTTACGTTTGCTCTCTCTGTGATTGCCTTCATGTGTTTCACCTGTGTCATTAGTCACACCTGTGTTTGATGAACACACCTGAAATGATGAGCAGACTTTTTACTCCATCACAACTCTCCATTTGTGATGATTTTACATTCATCAGTAAAGGTAGGGCCTTCAGATTCTGCTCATAAACACACATCTCACTTTAATATCAAACACTTAATGCAAACATGAAGAGAGAACATGAATTCTTACCATGAATCTTTGATTTTTACTGTCACTGCTTCAAATTTCCACAAACAGGGTGTGAGCTGCTGCTTCTGCTGTGAAGCATCATGGGACAGCGCTGTGATTGGAGGGGCCTCTTGTGCTCTGCTGCAGCCTCTTGTTGTTTGGCAGAGAGACTGAAGTGCATGAGGATGAGCTGTGGTGCTAATAGGAAAAATGTTCTGGGGAGGAAACACACACACACACACACACACACACACACACACACACACACACACACACACACACACACACAGAAACGCTCAGTGGTTCTTCACTGCTTCCAGCTTCATCTGCTGTCTCTCCAGCAGTGCCCCCAGACAAATGAACCTTGATGTAGTAATTACTGGTTATCAGAGGATGTAAACACTTCAGTCTGTGTAGCTCAGATTTGCAGCACAGTTCAGGAGCATTAGTCAGCTTTTTCACGCTGTAATTCAAGGGGTGTCATTACCAACAAGAAGAACTGTGTCAATAAAGAATGTAGAACAGAGGAAAGAAAAAAAAAAAAGAATCCACACAAACAACCCAGCTACACACCCAACACACTCCACAGGTAAAGGTAGGGCAAAGATATGTGTATGTGTGGAAAAATAATATTACAGTTTGTCATATTCAAGATACTGAAAACTACACTCAAATCTAGCATCACAATTATCACTTACATCATCCATGACTTCAAAAATAAAGCTCCAAAAATGAAATAGCAATAAACCCAAAGGCATGTTTTTATGATGGCAGAAAAAGGCCATTCAGGTTTTATTTTATTCTGTTTTAAGTCAGTTTTCATCACTGGTTAGTACTTCAGGAAACAACTTCACCAGTTAAAGCTGTTTCAAAAGGCCTGAATTTCAGACTCTCAGCAGAATGAATTCTTCTCATCTTCATTAAATTCTTATCTGATAAAGAGATTATGACGTATGAATCAACAAGGATGCATTTCCTAGGAGTTTTTCTTTGTTTGAACAGCTTTTGTAAACTGTATATCCACTGAGACATTCAGCTGAAGGTTCTTAAAACTGGAACATCAAGAGCTGACAGAGACACATTCACACGATCAGGCTCAGAGAAGAACATTGTTAAAGAGGTATTAAACCAAGTCCATTGCAGCTTGTTGTGGATGGAGGGAGGGAGGGGGAATAAAACTCTGTGGCTGCTCCACCAATTAGAAGCATTCAGAGGTTAATCCAGAACCACACACCTCACATACCCTGATGCAGCTGTTGAATTGGTGGCTAAAGGTTTAACTTGAAGTTTCTGATAACACTTCATTTGAAGGTGTATGCATAAGACACTGTTATAAACATGACATGAAATCTGTCATTAAGGTGAAGAGGGCTTCATGAATGTTTGTGAATGTTGTCATTACGTGTCGTTTGGCCAATTATGTCACCTTTAACGAAAGGATGTCTTTGTAACCACAACTTGACTGTGATAAGGCTCTCCCTGCCTTTCCACTGGTCCCATTCCTCACAGCACTCTAATCAGGCTGAGTGAGTCCACCTGTGACTGTGTGAGCAGTGTGGAGCTCAGGTCCCTCCTAATCACCAAACAAATTCCTTTTTTTTGAAGCTTTGATTATGTTTTTTGTCTTATTTGTAGATATTTGAGTTTCTAATTCAAGGGTTTTAGTTATGTGGGGTTTTGGTGGGTTTAGACAGTTTAAATTTCACTGCAAAAACTGAAATCCAAGCAAGTCATTGTGTCTTATTTTCAGTAAAATTTGTCTTACTATTCTTGATTTGAGCCACATTTACTGGACAAGGTCATAAAAATGTCTCATTTCAAATTTTTTAAAGACACAAATGAGGCATCAATTGCTTGTAACAAGTAAAAAAAAAATCTGCCAATGGGATAAGATAAAAGATTCTTGTTTTAAGACTTCTTTCTAATTTCAAGAAACTTCCCGAGGAAATTCGTCTTATCCCATTGGCAGATTTTCTTGACTTGTTACAAGCAATTTACACCTCATTTTTGTCTTAAAAAAACTTGAAATAAGACATTTTTATGACCTGGTCTGGTGAATGTGGCCCAAATCAAGAACAATAAGACAATTTTTCCTACAAATAAGACATAATGACTTGCTTAGATTTCCATTTTTGCTGTGTATGTCATTTTTGATTGTCCTCCCTCTTCATTGCTTTCAATTGGGGCGGGGTCAGGATGTGTGTTAAAAGGGCAGGCAGCCATTTTTAACGGTGTGTGTGGCTGGTGACAGCCTGCTGTGAAGCTGGGTTTTTTTTCTGCTTTTTGTTAAGTTATCAGTTTGATTTGCTCACAACATTTTTGTTAATAAATTTCACCTCAACTGGATGATGACCCCTGGCTGGTTCTTTTTGCCTTTGGGCTGCATCTTCTGGTTTAACAGGACACAAAAATCCCTTTCTTAATGTTCAGCTGAAAGAGCAACTCTCCCGGGGGTCAAAACATGTGCTAAAGTGTCCTCTTGGGGGTCAAAACATGTGCTAAAGTGTCCTCTTGTGGGTCAAAACATGTGCTAAAGTGTCCTCTTGTGGGTCAAAACATGTGCTAAAGTGTCCTCTTGGGGGTCAAAACATGTGCTAAAGTGTCCTCTTGTGGGTCAAAACATGTGCTAAAGTGTCCTCTTGGGGGTCAAAACATGTGCTAAAGTGTCCTCTTGGGGGTCAAAACATGTCCTAAAGTGCCAAAACAAATGCTCAAATGAGCTGTGAGCAGTTAAAAAGTGATCATGAAAAGTCTTATTTTTTTATACTTGCCTTATCATAAAATGCTATTTCAGATAAGATTATCAGTGTCAAAATAGGTTATTTCTAAATGCTAACTCCCAGCTCCCCAATCAGGGACGCCAAAGTTTCTATGACAACATCATGCAGCTGAAGAAGTTTAGCTATGAGAAAAGAGATCTGTGCGTTCTCTGCTGAAAACAACTTCTGTAATTAATTTAGTAATTATAGTGGAAACATGATCAAGACTGTCAGACAGAAAAAGGACAGGAAGTGCAGAAGAAAGCTAAACAGGAGAATGATGGAGCGAGAGGCTAAAGTGCTGGAGAGCTGAAATTCTCTGTTCAAAAAACAAATACAAGAGTCACGACAGTTTGTGTGAGTCCTCCAGCCAGAGGGGGGCGATGAAGTTTGCTGCAAACTGATTCTGCTCACAGGTACTTCACGCGTCCTCTTTGGGGCCAAAAAGCTGTGTGTGCCTTTTAATCCTTTTGCTTCTGCCTTTCAAAATGTCTGTGCATGTTGTTATCAGCTGTATCAGTCTGTTTTTCTTTTTCTTTTTCCATCGTATAATTTGAGACCAGCATTTCTGCAGCTTTTCTTTGTGACATGTTTCAGTTTTTTGTCAAAGGGACAAACCAGCCTTAGTTTGGTGTTTTACAAGTAGTCAGTTCTGATTAAATCACTTAACTGTCAACTATCAGTGATCGCATTGAATAGCTTAAAGTGTGTTGTGCTTGGACACATAGAGCCACCGCTGTGATTCACAGTGGAAGCAGCTCTGATGTTGCATATAACAAGCATTTAAAAGATTTTTAAAAAAGAGCTTTTCATGAACAAACAAAAGTTTATTTGAAGGATGTAAAACCTCATCAGCTGCCTTTTAAATCACAGTTATCATTTGGGTGTTTTCTTCTGTTTATGACACATTTAATTCACACCAATAATTTCACTCATTCAGTCACTTTATCTCACACTTATTTCTCAGCGAGCAGCTGTAGATACACCACTGTCCATTATTTCCCTCTGACAGTCTGTGTTCCCTTCTGTCTCTGCTTCTCCAGAACACAAACAGGATCTGCGTGTAAGTCAGCTGAATGAAACACAGCACAGTATAAGGGCTCATCTCCCTCATAATGGGAGGTTAATTGTAGCTGCCTGGTGTGGGTAGATTGAAATCAATAGTAAATACACGAGCACATGAAGCGTGACACTGCTGTAATAGCTGAAGTTTTAATGAGAGACAACACAGCCTAATAGAAGTGCTGCAGCAGCAGGTGTTTGGACAAGTGATGGCCCAGAAAACAGAGCATCAGCACTTTGTCCTGTTTATGTACATGTGAACATAAATGTGTTTGGAGATATAACTGCTGACTCCATGCACACACCATATGCCTGATGTCTCAGAGCAGTGATAAAAGTGCAAAACATCTAACTTATGAGCTCAGTATTCACAGAGATCATGTTCTGGACTTCTGAAAGTGCTGTTAGGGGTGTATACCACTGAAATGGTTCATCACATGCTCTTTAACACCAACAGAAAATAAAAACATTATGATAACTGATATTACAGGGATGTTTGAGATGAAGGACCAACATTCTATAAATAATAAAAATTGTCATGATTATTATTATTATTATTATTATTATTATTGATGGATACAGACCAACAACCCTGCCATGTACAAAGTCTCTCACATCACCTTTGTTCTCCATTACTGAGTAGATTAAGATGTAAACCTAAGAAAGTGACCAGTTCGGGGTGTAGATGGCCTGGTGGATCAGATTCGCCCTCCAGTGGGTGACCCAGGTTTGAATCCAGCCTGTGGCCTGTTTCCCGCATGTCATTCCACACTCTCTCCCCCTTTCCTAGTCTACTCCATCCTATCCTATCCTATCCATTGTCTTTCTCTATCCTCTATCCCAGGGGTTCCCAAAGTGGGGGTCGGAACCCCCAGGGGTGTCGTGAGATGCTGAAGGGGGGGTCGCAAGATGATTTCAGTTTAGAGGGAATATCCACAGCTATCCCAGACCACAACTAAGGTACGAACGCTGTTTGGCTCAACATACCTGTGTAAAAAGACTTTCTCTGCACTGACATTTATTAAAAATAATAAAATATATATCTTGTGTGAACGTGGAGGGTGATCTACGAGTGGCCGTCTCCAAAATTAAACCCAGAATGAACTTGCTGTGCTCCACACATAGTGCCCATCCATTTCATTAGGTGAGATAAACACTGAAACATTTATCCCAAAAAGTTAACTTGCACTGCAACAATGTTCATGTTTACGCAGAGCTACAGTTTATGACTATTACTTGAACTGAATCATTCTTTTTCTAATGTGGAAATGAAAGTATTGTACCAAAATTGAGTTTGCACACGACTGCAACAATGTTCGTTCACAAATTACAGAGAAATAACTTTGACATATTCTGCTTTTATTGTGTATTAAACTGTTACATGTAAAATCATAACATGGTTTTCAGGCTGTTGTTCTCTTTTGTGTTGTCATAATGCCCATGTTTGGATACCCTTATTAGTGCATGTGTCCTACGCGCACGTTTTCTTATGCTTCAGTCACCTCTGGGGATAGTGGGGGTCACTAGTCTCTGCCACCTTAGTTTTGGGGGTCTTGGGCTGAAAAGTTTGGGAACCCCTGCTCTATCCATCAAAGGCATAAAAGGCCCAAAAAAATCTTTGGGAAAAAAAAAAAAAAAGGATTTGACCAGTAAGTGTAAATAGCTGTTTTTGTAAGATTGTGGGACACTAACATAGAAAATTTGAGGTTAAAAAGTGAGGTCAAATTTGGCTTGCATACCAAAAAGTAAAAACTAACCAAGCCATTAATTTTGTTGCTGAAATTTCTATGCTAAGTGGGGTTTTTTTTCGCTATTTTCATGTGAGGTCAAGAAACATGCAAACTGTGACAAGCAGGAAAAACTGGGTTGACTTTTGTAATAGATCGCTTTGACCTCTCTGAAAATCACCTATTTCATACTAAAAGGCCAAACTTGGCTGCTCTCCTGTCAAGGTCAAACTTTGACTGCATTGTGGGAAGTTGATGCTTAAATGGAGCGTTCTTTGTAAAGTGTTGAAAATAGAATAACTTGCAAATGTGCTTAAATTTCAGAGCGAACACCAAGCAAGATATGTTCATATCTTACAAAACATGACAAGGTTTTGAAGAGTGTATGATAGCTTGTGATGTTTTCTCATGCTGACCATATTTAGTCAAAGATCAGATATTTCCTGTGATTAATCAAAAGGAGTTTTATGAAAAGCCTGAGACAGTTTGAGTCCAAACAGAGGCTGAATCTCTGCAGACTGGAGCGTCTCCTGTCAGCTCCTGCCCAGCTGTCTCCTTTGTCTGGGCTGCTGTCCATGGTGCTGAATGTGAAACATCCCACTCAGGAAGAACAACTGTATGGAGCTCTCCTGAATGCTCATCAGCTGTGTGGGTACAGTCAAACACTCAGACACCATGGAGAAAAAAAGACACATTCATAACAAACAGACATGACTGACACCAAAGCTGTTAATGTGTCTTTGTGACAGGCGACGTAAGGAGGATGGAGACACAAAGACGGAGACGTATGGAGCTCATGTTTACATTAAAGAGATGTCAGGTTTTTGTTATGCTGTTTGTTTACAGGCCCACACATCCAGCTGCCTCACTGAAGGACTATCAGCTGTCTCCAAATGCTGATATTTTTTTGTAATAGTTAATGATAAACAAATCATAATGATTAATCAAACATCTTTTTCTGTTTGTGTTACCTTAAGATCAGCTTTTTACATCTTTTAAAGAAGTCCTCACCATGGAGTCTATGGATTGACTTGCACTAGTTATATTGATTTTACAACCCCAATTCCAATGAGGCTCGGTCATTGTGTAAAATGTAAACAAAAACAGAATACAATGATTTGCAAATCCTCTTTAACCTATATTCAATTGAAAACACAACAAAGACAAGATATTTAATGTTCAAACTGACAAACTTTATTGTTTTTTGTGGAAATATTGCTCATTTTGAATTTGATGCCTGCAACAGGTTTGAAAAAAAGCTGGAACAGGTTCATGTTTCCCACTGTTACATCACCTTTCCTTTAACAACACTAAATAAGCGTTTGAGGACAATAATTGTTGAAGTTTTGGAGCTGGAATTCTTTCGCATTCTTAATGATGAACAATTTCAGTTGATCAACAGTCCCAGGGTCTTTGTTGTCATCTCTGTCTCAGCTTTTTTTGCAGGCATCAATTTCAAAATGAGCAAATATTTGTACAAAAACAATAAAGTTTATCAGTTTGACATTAAATATCAAGTCTTTGTGGTGTATTTTATTAAATATAGGTTGAAGAGGTTTTACAAATAACTGCATTCTGTCTTTATTTACATTTTACACAACGCCCCAACTTCATCAGGGTTGTAAATTATAGTTTTATTTATTTATACAACAAAGAAACAGACACTACAATTCCAACTCTGTGGTACACGAGAAGCCAAGCAAAGACATTTCATTGGAAAAAACTCACTGCTGTGCTTTTGTGTGTCCAATGACAAATAAAGGAAGTCTAGGTTTAAATCTCTAAGTGGAGGCTTCAATCATGTGTGTTTCAGAAAATGATCATGACAAACAAAGGGAAGAACCAGGTGTCTTCCAACTGAAGCTTTATTAAACCAAAAACCTGGAAACACTAACAAACTCAAAAAATTCAAGAATCCTTACAGGGAAGCACAACAAGGAAAAGAAATCACTGGAAAGCAAGGGAGCGTGACACAAGTGAGACAAGCTGATATAGAGAGGAGGGAACACAGAGACTTTATCCACACGCAGGGTAACGACTACAGGAGACAGGTCAAACTAATGAGAAGGGAACAACAGGAGGAAAACACTAAGAATTCACACAACAATGGGTTCAGATCAATTTGACATTCAGTAAACCACTGTGGAAAATCTACAAGTTGGTAAAGAAGAGAGCTGTTGTTGTTAGGTTTATCTAGCATCAATTAATTTGAACAATGTGTTTTTTTAATGGTCAAAGCTTGGATGCATCACAGGAGTTTGGTGTTCTCAGGGGCAATTTATTTGATTTTAGTTCAATTTAATGTTTTGTTGAATCACCATTATATTGGTGATTCAAAATTCCCTGTTGGTGTGAGTGGGTGACAGTTTATGAGTGACTTGAGACCAGTCCAGAGTGTACCCCCCACCCCCCACCCCCCACCCATCCTTAGACACCTGGGATAGGCTCCAGCATCATAATGCAACATTAAATAAATCCATCAAAAACCAGGAAATAAAATAAATATAGTCCTTCTCTTCATTTTTTGTATTTTTTATTATATTTAATTTACATAACTTATGTGCTTTCTTGTCCTTCCCAAAGTTGTTAACTATTGTAGAAACAGGGAAGAAAGCCTTGAATGAATTGAATTTATGTAACACAGATCCATGCTTCTTCAGTTTTAATTCCAGGTGTGTCAAACAACTATGATTCATGTATCTGTTTTTTCAGTATTGTAAGCATCACTTTTATTATTTGGACATCACTGAGGCACACAAATGTTTGGACGCCACACATGCCACACTTACAAAAATGTTAATATTGTCATCCTTATTTTTGATATAAAATATGTGCACTGTGTGTTAAGCTGGGATGACAATAAAAGGAAAATGATGAAAAAAAAAAGAGAAAAGGGAAATCATAATTTCATTGTTTGATGACAAACAGTTTCCTGTTTGCTCTCGCTGTGAAATTAGAAACATATGACCAATTTACCTTACCTCTGCTACACTGATAAAAAAAATTCTGGTGGAAAATTAAGGCAATTTTTTTGGAATAATTTATTTGTGTTGCTGAAGCAAGATTGCTTCTCGTCTATTCCTTTTTTTTTCTTTTCAATAAAAATAGAATCTAAGTAAATTGAACTTTATTCTGTCAAGTAAATTAAGCAAAACTAAACTGTATTAATCGAATACATTTTTTCAATGTGGTCGATGAACTTTGAACAGCTGAATTATATCATTTGCATAAAGCATGAAGGGTTACTGGCCCACACTGTTGCGCATGCCACCCGATTGATGTGATTCATCTGTGTACAGCAGGCTCTCATGTCCACTACGTGCCCTCCTCACTCATGGTAACAAGGTATAGGAAGGAATAAAATCCAGTTTCTGGTTTTGGAAATACCAGTTGAAACAGTAAAGATAACAAGATCATCTCTTGTTGTGCAGATGAACTCAAAAAGATTGCCTCGCATTAGTTTAATTATTCATGCTCTGAAAAAATTGTTGTCTTGTTGTTGTTTTGAACAAATATTTTTAAACTGCAATACTAGATACATTTGTATGAAGACACTATCTTTAACTTGTATTGTTGATTTCAGGGATTTAATTAAGTTAAATTTACTTCTCCTGAGATTTATTTTTCCAGTGTATAGAGCCAGACCCAGGTAACAGCCTTCACCTTGTCCCTCAGAGGTCTATAGAGTATCATAAACTATCCTTTTATATGACATATGTTCAACCATGCTGTGGGGGCTTTTGAGATACAGTTACAGATAATAACCCTAGAATAATAGTTTATTTATCAAACAAACAACGGAAAAATGAAAAGAGCTGGCCCTGAACTAACTTCAAAATAAGCCCAAGCAGAATCATTTTTTATTTCTTATGAAATATAATTCTTTCCTCAGCCTGAGTTGAATAAAATTCAAACAGAGAATAGTTTGTGGCAGAAGGAAAAACATTCAGTGTGCT